>BRDA01008002.1:2150-14609 GCA_036984385.1 Crenuchus spilurus | reverse complement strand
ACTTGTTTTACCACCTTAGCCGGCTCTAATTAAGGACAAAAGGGTGTGCATCACTACAGACAGTGTGGCCAATATAGTGAAGGCGACATCACTAAATGACTGGACACGGCTGCAGTGTTTTGGCCATCGTTTGCACTTTGCTGTTAGTGAGTAGCATTGTCATTTTGATAATAATTATCCATGTTGGTTCCTATTTATTATCCAATGTTTATTTGAGATGCTACAGTACTAATAACAACAAAAACTATTACTACTACTACTAATAATAATGCTGCTTATCATTGTAATAATAATAATAATAATAATAATAATGCTGATCATTGTAATAATAATAAATAATAATAATAATAATAATAAATAATAATTTTTATTATAATTGTTATTAGTAGGTGATTAACTTCCTTGTAAACTTCCTAGCACTAAAGCAACTCCTAGCACTAAGGGCAAGGATATTTTTTTATTTGAGTGTTTTTCATGGTTGTGTTGCCATTTCTGAGGAAGGTTAAATTTGAAATAAAATGTTTAAATGTAGCATATTTTTCTCATAGTTCGTATTTTAAATAGGTAAAAAAAATTCAATAATTATCAATATCGACCGATATGAAGTACTTCTATCATGATACAGTTTTAAGCCATATCGCCCAGCCCTAGTGGTAACCACTTTGTGCTTGAGTGCTTTTTCAAACTGGATCAGAACAACTGAGGACTGTAAAAAAACCAAAGTGATGAATTCTGATTGCCATTGGCTATAAAGATGAGGGTCAGTATTTCTGGTGATTTCTGAACAATGAAGTTAGCTTCCCATTTGTTAAGTACATGACAGCTTGAACGATCAGATTCTTCTCCATCACCACAGTAGGAACTATAATCTAGGAACCAAAAAGAGGCAGAAACATGCTGGTGTAGTGGAGATAAGGCACGTACCACCCTGCTTGATTACCATAATCGCAATATCTCTTAATCCTAATTTGCATAACATTAAATTATGCTCAACTTTGTCACCAACATTTGCATTGCTTCTGCCAGAAATGAACATTGAAAATGAAGGACATCTGGCTCCTTTGTTGAATGTAGAGTAAGAGGAAAGACTGATGATGATGGAGCTTAATTCTGATTGGCTAGAACATCTGTGGAAGCTCTTAGAAGAAGAGGTGGAGTTATGATTAAACCTTTTTGTATTTTAAACAAAGCATGCCATTACTACCCCAGTCAACTTGTGGAGAAGGGTTATATTAGGTTACCTTTACTGACTTAAGTTTTGCTTCCAAGTGTTGCGTCATAGTCTTCACACGGTGAAGCACACAATACATATTTGCAACAATTTTGCATAACACCCGTGTATATTCAGCTGCATTGTTTGTTTATGTGCACTCTCTTCCAGTGAACTCTGACAGAGCTAAAACATTGCTTGTATTACAGCTAATAAGCAGGCAAAGATATTTTCTCAGAAAAATGCAGTGTAGCTATGCATTTGACATTTCAAATAGATCAGTGGATAAAGTTGCATCTTGTTGGCAAACAGTGATGCATTGTTGTTTGCAACCTAACATTGAGAACAGCCTACACATTATGTTCAAACAGGCTGAAAAGAAAGACGGCTGAACTCACATGTGCGGGCTGAGCTCGTAGAAGTTCCTGTTGCGGTACTCCTCCACTTTGTCTGCTGTGAAGATGGGCAGGGACTTGTAGGGGTTCATAGAGATCACCACACTGCCAATATATGTCTGTAAGAGAAAGGAATGGAGAGTGTAAGATGGAAAGTAGTCAGTAATAGGGGAGGGTAATATATGATATAGTCATTGTATTAAACTGCATCACAGTGTGTTTTATTGAATTGCTGTATCATTGTATGAATGTACCATCAAAAACAGATTTAGACCGTTAGACCAGTGCAAGCAGCAGAGCAGGGTTGCCAGAATTTTAACTTTGATATTAATACCAAGCAAGGCAATAAAAACACAATTTATTTGACAGAACACACATTTCTACATTTTTACAGTTTAACTAACATGCTCTTAAATATAATTTTTGTAATGCATAAACAATACAATCTAAAATACAATATTAAATTAGTACTTATTTATATCAGAAAGTATAAAAAGTTAGAGTTTAGAATTGATGGCCAAATTGGTGTATTTTAAAATATTTGATTACAGGTGCAACTCCACTATATAGCACCTGACTGGAGGTGTTCTATTTGTTACCTTATTTTATTCCTCCTGGTTCATCTGAAAAGAAGCATTAATACCAGAAGAAATAACTAATTGTAGTGTTTTTCCTAGTTTTTTATTTTAATAGGTCACTCAAGTTTCAGTGGTGAATTTGTCCCAGTTATCATTCATCTGCTTGGTTTTCATGAACGTGGCTAATTTCGCAAAAACAAAGAATACACCCACACATTTGTCATTCATTCTGGCTTTGCTTCTCGTTGTTTCGTCAGGCTTTGTTTCTCATTGATAATACTCAAAACAAATAAAAACATCACACTAAAGCAACAGTGTGCAGCACTACCACCCAAGGCTTTATTCATGGCTACATCTTAATTCAGTGTTAAGTCATCCATGTTTGAGGTTAGGCTGCCCCCATCACATTGTCTCCATGCTTTTAAATGCATTTTTCTATTAAATTCTATTCTCTTAAATTCTGAAAAAGTAAAGCAGTGAATCTTTAAAAAGTACATCATTAGGCCTTAAGGACCATATCACATCACATACTCCTATATACATGTTTACATTTGACAGGAGTTCTTTAGTCAAAACTTTATGTAAAAAATTATATGTAAAATCATGCTTGCATAAATAACTATATTCATGGTGAAATGCTTCTCTATGATGAATAAACTGATATATACGGTTCTTCAAAAACCTCCTTTATGCTGAACAAACAAGTTTCTACTTATAACATTGCGTTACATTTTATAAATGTAAAATGTGTCCTTTCACAAAATATTTAAGTTACTGCTATTATAAATAAGGTGTTTTGGTAGTATATGGAACCATTTTAAGATTACAGCTCATTGTACATTAATTAGGTGGCCAGACCAAAACAAAAAGAAATGGGACAGCAGGAATGTTACCCTGCATCCATCAAAATTTTCCAGCTGGGAATTCTTGGTGTATTGTTCAGGCAAGCAGGGGCCCAAAAGCAGCAGAACAATAGAAAAATGTGTGGAATTCCAGGACAAGCAGAACCAAACGAAGCCGTGGGGGCTGTGGTGTCCAAATGATGGGTCTACAAACAGCTGCGGAGCATAAACACACCTCTGATCTAACGTTTTATACAGTGGCAAGCTACTGCTGCTGTTTCTTCTCAATGATCAGATGATCAGATATATTTATACCCAATATGAGACTCTAAAAGTAAAGAGGGTGGACAGCTCGACTACATTAGAAGCCTGAGAACAATGTCTGATTCTTGCAGGCCTCACCTACCTTCCATTATGCTGGGTGTTGCATAAGCCTCTCAGCTAAAGAGCTAAGGCCTCTCCCATAGCAACTCAGCCCACAATCTATTGTTGAGTGGACATGGGTGGCATAATGAGGCCTTTACATGCAGACAACAAAACCAAATAGAAGGTGTTGGATTTAGAAACATTGTGTAGGTGCCACCTGATATGTGAGAAGCACAAAACTGCATCTCTGCTTAATCTTAATCTTACCCAGGACTGAAAGAAACACCCAGACAGACCATCTCCTACTTCCTGTAATGACTGGAGCATCTTTTCAGTTCTGCATCGATTTTAGCTGATGCTTACCAAAGGAATGTAGATGTGATGGTTATCTGCACTACAAGGATTAGTCTGAACATTCAAATCAGCTCTAAATCTAGCTGGTGGCATCTAAATGGGCATTGTGGGACTGCTTACATTACAAACACAAGAAGCAGCTCTGATGAACATATTCTGTCCAAATGTTTGTGGCTCTATTGAATGCTTTCAATCCCTGTGGAGACACATACTGCCAATAGAATAGGACTAAACCTGAACCTGTTGGCATCATGTCTAATGCCAGGCATTGGCTAGAGGCCCCCCCCTCACCAACTCTCTTTTTGCTGTATGCATTCAAATCCTCACAGCAAGCTACAGAAAGCCATCCCTGGACAGATACCCCAACAAAAACAGGATTCGCTCTTTTTGAATAAGAAACAATGGGCAGATGTCCCAATACTTTTGTCCAGTGTATATATTGATAAAATAAACTCTTACCTCTTGAATTTACATGCAACACTTGTTAAGATACACGTTTAGACACTGAGTGATCATAACTTCATTATCAAGCGCCGATCAGGTTAAGTATCATTTCTGGATTTAAAAGTGTTGTCCTTATCTGCTGCAGAAATACCTGATCAAAGTCTGGAGTTCAAGATAAATTCAAGGACTGAAATCTATCATTTACTAACACAGATACCGAATCTATTGTAACATAAGAGCTGAATGATTAGATAAGTTGTAAATGTGGTGCTAACGTGAAGACGTTTCTCAATCTCTCTGATCAGATAAGAGCAGCCAAGATAAGAGGATGAGGTTGAGGTTCACGGAGGTCAAATCTCTCAGTTTTATGCTGCAGTTTAGGCCACATAATCACCATTAGGTGGACACTTTCCTGTAAGCTGTACACAATCAATCAATTGATCAATGAATCAATACATACTTTATTGACCCAGAGGGAAATTCTAATTATCCAGTTAATGATTCCACTTTACACATTTGTAGTGAACAGTACAAATATACATATACTCAGCACCAGTCAAAAGTTTGGACACAATTTCTGGACATTCAGTGGTTTCATGATTTAAAAATGTTCTGCATTGTAGATTAATACTAAAGTCATCTAAACTATGAATAAACACATCTGTAATTATTTAGTAAATAAAACAGTGCTAAACAAACCAGAATATGTTTATATTTTACATTCTTCACAGTAGGCACCTCTTGCTTAGATGCCAGCTTTCTTGGCATTTTTCTTTGGCATCAGTATTAATTTACAATGTAGGAAACAATAAAAATAAAATCATTGAGTGTGGCTAAACTTCACTGGCTTTATAATAATAATATTATTATTATTATTATTATTATGTACAAGATGTATATAATATGTATAAGATGCAAACGCAGGAGTTTGGGGATTAACTGCAACTGCCAGGCTGCAGGCAGGGCGTGCTAAAAGCTTTCTGCAGCTGGACATCATTGGTGGTGAGCCACTCCCTGCTTTCATAATTACAGAGCAAATTTCTCATTATCTGTCATCGACTACACAGACCATTTCATTTATATTTTCCATCACTGAGCTGATGGAAAAGGCCTTGCTTTACTGAAAGCCCTTATTTAATGTAGGTGAATACTAAACTGCCACATGACAGTGCTACGTCAAAAACTACTGTAGAAGAGTGTATTGTTCATAATTTAATTCAAAAAGGTAAACTTGTTTCATATTAAATTACAGGTCAAGTGATTTTAAAGCCTTTATTTCTTTTAATGTTGATCAGCAAGTCTTATAGTTTAGAATCTCAAATTATTATACATTTAGTTTTAATTACTATTGAAACAGTATTAACCTACAATGCACAGAAATTAAATTCTTGACTGAAATCAAACACAGTTCTACATTTACATAAATCACTATAAATTCAGAAACAAAATAGGTCTTGTAGTTAGTCAGGAGTGAAAGTTTGTACTTTAAGTTGGTTTGACATCATTAGTGTTAATAACACGAGTTTAATTGATTATTATTTTATGTTGTATATAAAACAAAGACAATAAAATATGAACATGTATGAAGAATGATAAAAATGTCTAAAATGAATGATGTAAGTCACATGGATGTGTTGTGTGTTTAATATGAGTGTCATTGGCTACAGACACTGAAATACTTCACATTTCTTCTGGTAATTGTGAGACCACCAGAGCACAAACACAAAGCTAAGCGGCTGTATTCTGACTGCATCATAAGTGCAGTTTAATAAAGATTGTGCTTATAGTTTGTCGTCTTGTTCATTTCACCACCAAACTGTAACTGTGCTGGTGAGGAAAAGCCGAATTCTGAATGTCTAACAAATGGCAATATTAAATTAACTTTATCTAAAGTTACACCCTGGATCACATCTACAACCGGGTACTAGAAAAAGGTAACGGTGTCATTAAAGTGTCATTATACTGTATAAATTATTCTGCCTTTTCACTTATTAATTTCGGTTGCCAAATATTCAGTGCATCCTTAGTATCAATACTAAAAGAAAAAAGACTTGTAATATGTAACTTTATGTGTAATGAATATTATATATGATGGTTTACCTTTTTGAATTAAATTATGAACCCAAATGAACTTTCACATTGCTCTCATTTTTGACATGCTAGTATATCATCAGATCACAAAAGCTAATGAAACCAGCAAAAATGGCCATTTTTATTTATTTATTTGAGTTTTAAAATCAACACAATCTGAACTCAATCAAATCCTCATAGCAATTCTCCAAAATCTAGTAGAAGGCCCTCTAAAGACAGGAGCAGGTGTCCCAATACTTTTCATCCATAATAGTGCATGAAATGCCAGAATTAGAATGGTGGTGCAAACAGTGTGGCTTCACAATGATAATAGATTAATTAGGTTTTTTTTTGTAAACACAGATGAGCCAAAACATTATGACCAATATCCTAATACATTCAGCATGCTGCCAAAACAGCTCCGACCTGTTGAGACATGGATGAGACCACTGTGTGATGGATGGATGAGTGCATCCCACAGATGCTGAGATTTTGGGGAATCTGGACCTCTTGTACAGACTCCATCCCTGAGATCTCATAGATAACAGAGAGCCTAGAACCCTCAGCGAGAAAACAGGACAGGCTCATGTGTTCTTTACCCACAGCACTCTGTATGCTTCAGTTCTTTAAAAGCAACATCTACATTCCTCTGCTTCCAACATGGCTTTTAAATGAATGGGACACGTTGAGGAAAGTGACACAACAATGAAGGAATGCTAATTTATGGTCACTTCCTCTCTGCTCTCCTATTTCACTCTAATGTAAACATACTCGCAGACAGTGAATGGGACGAGAACTAAATTTAAAGGCGCTGGAGGGATGTGGCAGACAGCAGGGGTGAGGGCAGGGGAACATGCAGACGATTGCAAGACAAGACTTAGGAAAAGGTCTGTTCAATGTATCGTTTGTTAATCATTATTTAAAGTCTGACATTCGTAATATTGATACTGCAGAGCGATGCATTATGCAAACAAGCAATCTTACAAACTACACTGTTTTATTGTGAGCTATGAACGTACTGAATATCCTCAGATACACTATAGGGACAAGTGCTCATTTAGGAGTTTTTTCCCTATTAAAGAAATGATTTTTAGCCCTGGAGGGCTTCCTAATAGTTTTTGGAGCATTGCTGTGAGGATTTGAGTGCAGAAACAAAAGTATTCGTGAGATCAGGTTCTCGACTCATTTCAAATGTATTGAATGGAGCAGAGAAACAGTTTGACTGCTGGGGGGTTTATACCCCTCCAGCCCAAAACTGGCATTAGGCATGGTGCCAACCTGCTCATGTTTAGTCCTATTCAAATTGGCAGTACTTCTGTACAGGGACTACATAAGCTGTGTGTGCATCTGTCAACAGTTAGTGTAGTTTGGGTTTGGTAGAAAATTACAATGGGTAGGTGGATTTTGAGATAGCTGATGCGTGATGGTGTTTTGCTTTTGAAAAAGTGCAGGGGACGTCCACCCCCATCCCACCCCACCTCTACACCCCCCTGACAGCGGGGACCACAGTTGTCAAAAGTATTGACATTCATTACTCAGGTAGAAGTATAGATATTGGGGTTTAAAAAGACTTTTATAGAAGTTAAAGTATCAATTTAAGCTTTTTACTCAAGTAAAAGTACAAAAGTTCTGGTTTCAAAACTACTTAAAGTATAAAAGTAAAAGTAATGTAAGGAAAACAAATGCCAAAACTTAGGCTGTGCCACAGGGGCATATAGTGCATTACCCCACCCCCCCCAAAAAAGCCGTAATGAATATAATGTTATATTAAAATGGTAATGTTGACATTTTTGGGATGTACTGACCCCTGTTTCAGCTGCATATATGCCCCTTAAAAATGAAAACATTTTAGTCATTTCAAATATATTAGCAGACCATGTGTGTGTAGTACTGAGCTTAATGGAGAGTGACGACAAACGTGACGTGCAGGTGTGATGGATCGCTTACCAATAGGGTATCAGAATGGTATATGTTTATACTTATCATCCAACCACAATCACATTCACTGTTTCTGTATGGCGTAATTTATCTGATAGGATGTTTTTTGAATGATGACAAACCAAAATGAAATATGTAGAAATAACGAGGCTGTTTTAAAATGTGAGGAGTAGAAAGTACCGATAACTGCATGAAAATGTAAGTAAGTAGAAGTAAAAAGTCGTCTGAAAATAATTACTCCAGTAAAGTAGAGATAACCAAAATTCTACTTAAATATAGTAACAAAGTATTTGTACTTCATTACTAGACACCTCTGGCGGGGACGGCCAATCACACATTAGCAAAAAACAGAAGAGCCAATCTATGAATTTGTGGGTGGTCTTAAGGAAAATAGGCTTGAGTGGCCGTTTTCCGCTGGGTCCTAGTTCTTGACCTGTCTCCATTTAATATAGCGCAACACTGTTTTTGGACGACAAAAACTGCAGGAGACCTCTGCACCCTCAATTACTTCTGTGGATCTAACTGACATTCAACTTGCAAATTTAGAACCACATATGGAAGTGACTCAAATCTGATTTGTAGAGATCTGATTTGACCTGTTCACACAGTCATATAAAGATCAGATCTGAGTCACATTTAGGGTGCTTTCACAGTTACATTGTTTGGTCCTGACTTTCGGACTTTTCAGTATGGTCCGAACCAAAATAACAGGTGTGAAAGGGCCCACGAACCACGGTCCGGACCAAAGGAGCAAAATTTGGTCCGACCAAAAGAGGTGGTCTCGTTCTGGATCTACTGAAGCATGGTCCAGTTCGCATGCGGTGTGAAAACACTTTTCTAGAAGGTTCGGACTTTCAGAACAAATACAGGAAGTTGACGCATGCAAAGTTAACAACATTCAACAACAATAACAGAAGAAAAAAAACAGAATAGCAGCCAAATGAGCCGTGGTAGCACATGGAGCGAGGAAGAGACATGTTTAATATAATTTTGGTCTGATGAACATGTGAAAAGTCAGCTTTAAAAACTCACAAAAATACTGAAACGTGCAGCTTCTTTTCTGAGAGGATGAGAGAGAAAGGAGATGACAGAGCAACCTAAACTAAAGAAACCGTGCCTCAGAATATAAATGTATATAAAAGCATCAGACTTACGTCCTTCTACAAACCAATCAGTGTCGAGTGTAGAAAGATGCACCGTACATAAGTGATGACGACAGCGCGTGGGTTTGTCATAGTAAAAGTCCTTGGTGCGCTCGCAAAAATGTAGTGTGAAAACAAACATTGGTTCGGACCATGGTCCAGACTTTCAGTTGTAAAAGCACCCTAAGAATCAGATTTGAGTCACTTCAGCCTGGTCATGTAAACATAGCCATAGAAATGCTATTGATGGTCTAGTAAAAAGCCAAAGCACAGCGTTAATAAATTATCAGAAGAAGCTGAATTACATCATAAATCTGGGTCTCACTCATCTGAATACACTGTAGAACTCACATAGATCTCATTGTGCTCAAAGCGCTTCCGTAGGTTCTCGATGAAGGACTCTTCTGACAGGGGCTCGAGAAGGACCATGTCGCCCACCCCTATCATGTTGTCGAGAAGTGATGTCTTCACCTCCATTTTGGAAACAATCGCCCCCTGCAGAAGATTAAAAACACACATTTGATTAATTTCAAGGCTCTTTTAGTTTAAGGCCAAACATTAATCCTAAAGACAAACCCCCCAGAGGTGAGAAAGCTCTAAACATGGTCCCTGTGCAAATAAACTCAGCCAACATGTTTGAACAGCAGTAGTTTTGGGCCACAGGGGCCATCTTATTCAACCAGTCGGTTTAGTTCAGCTCAGAGCAGCATGGACTTCGGCAGCTCCACAGAGAATTACGTAATGGACCAACACTGTCCTTGGTCTTGATCCCGGTCCACTCCCTGGATATTTATTAGTATTGAAATGAAGCCACATTTTAATTTAGCAACTCGGATGTTAAAAAAAATTCTTGTCTGGTCCTTATGAGACACTTCAGGGCTACACAAAGGAGTGACCCGAGCATAGGACTGGACACAAAGACACTGCTGGGGGTGGCAATTTTTCAGCCTCTTTACCAGTCTCCTTTGGTCACAAATCCTGGTACTATGTACAGGACATAAAAAGGAGGCCCAGTTCCATTCACTGCCTCGATACCCAGCTTTAGTGAACTGCTTGTACACTAATTAAACAGTGGGGCCATGGTGAAATCACTTATTTCACTCCAAGTCTGAAGCCTCTATATTGGCACATCATATTAGGGTTGTCATGATGATTTCTTGGCTAATCAGCAATGATTATTTGGCCATTTGGATAATACAATGGGGTCATATTTAAATAATCCAACTGAACAATTTTACTGTAAGAATCAAAGCCTAATTCAACAATCAAATTTCTACAGTAGAAGGTATAACTTTGCTTTTAAATGTGCTGTTCCAAAAGGGTGCTGCAGCAAAAATAGTCCAGTGGGAAGCAAAAAGATTAGCAAAGCATGAATGCAAAAAAAATGCTGACTTAAAAAAGTGTTTAAGAGTATCGGGTAATTTCAGGGGTGTTCAGAGGATTTTCAGAAGGTTCTGGGAACAAAAATAATTCAGGAAGTGTTGGGAACATCCCCAGGACATTAATATCTCCAGGACATAGCATATACATAGACTCCTCAAATGCTGCTCCTCCAGATATTCAATCTTCTATAGAAGAAGGGTGAGGTAGGACAGTGTCACTGCTTCTGTCTCCCACAAGTTTGTGAGTTTGTAGACTTTAGTACAGCCGTTTACTCTCCATCAGAAGTTTAGTACATATTTAATAGAAGGCATCATGCAACAGGAATAGAGTAGATACTTTAGAGTATTAGATTATACAGAACATCAATCACTTTACTAGGAGATATTAGTCCATAAACAACCTCAGATGTACTAAAGTATATAAACTCTATAATGAAATAAAAGTATGTTGTCGGGGTAAATTAGTCACAAAAGGGCTTGATCTGTACATGGAGATAGATCACAAACTTACAGAAAGAATAATGATGGGAATGTGTGGATAACAGAAAACGTCTATCCTTAGGCATCGTGTTAAATTTGCCTAAAAGGAGCATTTGACAACAAAACTCACACGCACTTGAAGCATGTCTGTAAATATGGGGGATTAGCAGATAGCACCAGCAGGGGGGCTGTTAGAACAGGTTTAGAGCTTAAAATCTGGAGGCTGGGCTCTGACATTGACACAACTGCTCCAGACTCCAAACAGCTGTGGCTGCCAAGGTGCCAGGCCACCATGAACAACTTATCAGCATCCCAGATGCACAAATGTGCCTTATCTTAATCTGTCGTGCACAGTGACAACAGCTAAGCACAGGGTCAGGTACAGGTCCTTCAGTTTCACTAGCAAACAAGTCAAAAACCTCTGAGCACCCGGCTTAGCAAAATACGTTCAGAATGTTACCCCAACATTAAATTTTGGTTGTAGGGACATTGCATCAGATTGTTCATTCAAAGTGAATTCATTCGGTTTTCTTACTAAAACGTCTTTCTAAAGTTACAAGAATGTTCCCAAAATGTCAGCTCAAAATCATTTGCGACAATAATGTAACATTCTAACAATGCTGTTGTGGAACCTTCTAGGAACATTCAAAATTACGTTCTCAGAACGGTGCTCTAATGTTACATTTTGGTTGTGGGAACGTTTGCATTGGAATGTTTTCTTAACATTCCTGAAATGTCTTAACAGAATGTCACCTCAACCTCACTTGAAACAAGTTAACATCCTTGAAATGTTGTCTTGGAATACTCTGAGAACATTTCAAGTGAACGTTCCTTTAGAACATTTTTTTCTGATGTTATGAGAACTTTTAGCGACATCATCTAACGTTTGATCAATGTTCCTTTAATGGTACAGAATGTTTGCTTGTAACATTGAGTAAACTTCTTGTCTTTTAACATTTGTTAAAAGTTAAAATCTTCCATTAATGTTATGTGGAAAAAGTTTTCTTCCAACATTGGGAGAAAATTTAGCAACATCATTTAACATTTTCAGAATGTTCCATTAATGTTATGTAGAGAATGTTTTCTTCTAACATTGGGAGAACTTTTGGCAATGTCATCTAATATTTTCAGAATGTTCCATTAACTAGGGATGCACCGATAGCGATACCAGCATCGGGTATCTGTCCGATACCACGTGCGTGTACTTGTACTCGTATTCATAAAAGTGCTCCGATACTACAGGATCCGATACCAGCAT
>BRDA01008000.1:860-25815 GCA_036984385.1 Crenuchus spilurus | reverse complement strand
TGCTGTAGAACAATGTTAGAGCTCCCCCTAGTGTCAGTGTCACCACTCTACAGACAGTCTTATCTGTGTAGCTGCTGTAGAACAATGTTAGAGCTACATTAGTCTTGTCGCAGTCTTAAAGACTTTCATGTGGGATAAGATTGGAAAAATGGATAAGTTTAACTTTTAGTCAGACTATCGCTTTAATAGAGCATCTCACACTTTACTGTATCTGCTGATTGATGCATCTAAAACTCACGTTTGTCAGTTATAACAGGTGTATAACTGTTCACTAAGGTTAGTCTGAGAACTGTTACGATGATGTTTACTGCTCAAACCGAGGACGCTGGACTCCAACATATGTTTGAGAAAAAAATGAAGGAGATTCCTGCATAATTAAATGTTTAAGATGTAAACAAACGTATTCAGAGAGGTTTGTTGTGAAATATAGTTCACAGTGGTTTTGATAGGAACCAGATGGCTGAAGCCTTTAAGAGCTGCTTCACAGAAACTTATTACATGAAGTGGTGATGAATCAGACGTTTTAGATTTGAGAAGATTTTGGACTATTTTTAAAATCCAGGTGGAGGAAAACATGTAGGGTGTTGTAAGGTAAAATAGTGCTCGAAAAAGATGTATCACTATTTTACCCTCATTGACATTACATGTCAGAAATCAGACGACACGTTTAGGTTCACTGGTGGCTTTGGAGAATAAATAAGTGGAGATATTTGTGTTGTAGAACATTGTGAGGTCTGGTTACCATCAGAACCATTGTTAAGAGTCTTACTCTGTAATGAAATATTTTACATTAAAACTCTCTGGATGCCTATTTATGTCTTAAATGATGCAGAAATCTGGACATAAAATAAGTGAAATTTGCCTTTGCAGAAGAGGTTTTGTATAAAGTCACCTTTGGTATGATGCTGCAGACTGCAGTGAAGCTGGACTGTTTCAATTCTGATTTAACTGGAGACTGAACACTGAATGTGAAGCTCTTTTATATAAAGTTTGTTTGACTGATTTCACTTGGACAAACTTCCTCACTGGTATTCTGATACTCTTTGATGATCACTAGTTTGTGTATTTATAAAGTGATGTCTGTTCTACATCATTTCTGCACTATTCTCTCCAGACTCCGCCCTCACATGGGTTATTTCATAGCTCCACCCACAAAGGTGTTTGGTTGTTGTGACATCTACAGTTGTTCTCTCATAGCTCCTCCCACAAATGCATTATTTTGTAACTACACCCACAGATGTGTTCTTTTGCATTTTGTACCACACCCCTGACAAACAAGGCACCGTTGTTTTACTTTCACTTTCTGTCAGTGGGTATATTCTGGCCAGCTGTCCACACCAGGAAGTGTCCTTAACTTACCAAATGTTCTGTGTCCGATCTTCAGTTCATAAACTGTAAAAATCCAAATTTACAGTCAGATGTTAATTCATAATAAGGTTTATTGTGTGCAGCTGAAAGTTCACACTGTTAATATAGACCAGGTGTAGTTTTTATTGTGTAATTGAGATTTATCGAAGGTGTATCAGATATCTGTTTGTGGGCTGAGCTACAACAGAACAGAACCCCTGTGTGGGCAGAACTACAAAGGAAACCATTTGGGGCCAGAGTTAAAAAAGAACAACCAGAACTATGAAAGGACGTGTGAGCAGTTCTTAAAAAAAACACCTCTGTGGGTGAAATAATTAAGAAGGAGTACTTGTGTGGGTGGAGCTACAAAATAACACCTTTATGACTTTGTGGGCAGGACCTAAAAGAACATTTACATTGGCAGTTACATTGGTAAGTACACTTTTGAGGTGTGGAAAGAAGGAATGTTGAAGTGGGAGGAGCTATAAAAGTGCACTTATGTGGGTGGAGCATGGATAGAGCTTTTTGAAACTAGAGTTTTTAAATAACAGTGCCTCTTTTCAGGCTGTTGTTTAAGATTGCAATGATTGGATGAATGTTTTAACTTCTCTGAATGTGAGGAGGTTGAAATTGCGGGACGTCAGATGAAGATGTATGAGTAGAAATCTCTCCGTGAAACATTTCACATTAATGTTTTGAAGAGGTTTGTATGCTTTGTGATGTGTTTGGTCCGTTTGTTTCATGTGATTTCTTTTTGGTTTTCTCACACTGTGTCAGTTATATGAATTAAACTATAAACTGAAATCAATTTACAGTATTTATTTATTTTTTTTAGTGGCAACTGAAGAGTTTTAACTAACTTTTAGGTACTATTTACTGAAATCTGTTTTTGTAAGAGTAACACATTGAAACTGTGGAGGTCAACAACAGTAACAACTAGATCAGAATATTGAAGAAAATGCAGAGATTGTGCAGCCTAAGCAGCACCCTGTTGATTACTCAGTGGTTGGTAGGTTGCTACTTGAACTCTAGAGTTTTCAACATGGTTGCTATATCTGCTGAAGTGGTTATTAAGGTGTACTTAGCTGATTGCTAGGGTGTTGATAGCCGATTGTTGTACTCCACATGGTAGCATAGCGTTAGTACTGTGTTCTTCACAAAATGATACAAAGCAGAACAAAACATTTGTGCACTTGTACAGAAATCAGCCCTTAGAGAACACTAAGCCCAGGGTGGTCATAATGTTGTGGTATTAATGTGTAAATATGCAGGGGCGGATTTAGAAGTTCTGGGGCCCCAAGCAATGTCATGTCTGGGGGCCCTGATCAAACAGATTCTTTTTTATGGTTATGAAGGTGTGATTATGTATGAAAAGTTTGGAAATTCCAGACGTTGACGGAGTGACAGCCAATCACACATTAGCAAGAACAGAGGCATGAGCTTGTGAGGGTCTAAAGAGAAACAGGCTTCCGACTGAGTGGCTGTTTGTGCTGGGTCCTAGTGCTCAACATGTCTCTTTTTAATATAACATAACACTGCTTTTGGACGGAAAAATCAGCAGAGAACCAAAACGGTCTTTTTTGACAACCTCTTTTGGTCAGCAGGTTTGATCTCCGGGGCCCCAAGCAATTGCGTGGTTTGTGTGTTGGTTAAATCCGCCCCTTTAAATGTGTCAAAATCAAGTAGAAGAAATTATGTGTAAAAAAACTACATTTCCCATGAACTAGACTAGCGAATGTCCCGGATGTCGCCGGGCGCCGGAAGAGAAGGCTCGGAGTGGCGCGGCCATCTTGCGTGTTGGTGTTAGTGCAGGAGCTCCGCTCCGCAGACTCGGAGGAGAATCGGAGGAGAATCCCGCCGCTGGGGTGCCATCATGCCCGGACACCTGCAGGACGGCTTCGGCTGCGTGGTGACCAACCGCTTCGACCAGCTTCTGGACGATGAGTCCGACCCGTTCGAGATCTTACAGGCGGCGGAGAGTAAGAGGAAGGAGGCGGCGGGGGCAGCGGGGGCTGCGGCCAAACAGCCTCGCAGAGAGCCGGCCAAGGAGCGCAAGAACCCGCTCAGCGACAAGAAGGAGGAGCCGCAGCCTCCGGCGCCTCTGAAGAAGGACGGTGCGTGAAAATAACCGCCGTCGTTTAGACTCACAGCGCGCTCAGATACAGCAACAACAACAGCAGCGACTCGGCTCCGTCACAAATACCGCCATGCTCTCTATCTCAGGCACTTAACTAATATCTACAATAAAACGAATGTGTACAGAGTCTAAGACAGAGCAAGCTGGTGTTTGTCACCATGTGCAGAGAATTAGTGTCCGGTTGTGATGTAGAAGCCCAAACTGACACCGTTTCTTAGTGCACTACGTAGGGAGCTTGGCGGTATTTGAGATCGAGCCCTTCGTTAACATGGTTCCCTGCTTTAGCTGTCAGACTGGAGAACGCGCACAAAAAACAGACCCGATCTGCCACAAAACCCTAATTATTCCTCTTAGATGAAGTGCAGACCGCTCCAGAAGCACCCTCGCGGTGTTGTGGTGCGGTTTAATTGAAGCCAGGTCCAGTTTCTGACAGTTTATTTAGTAAGTGCGTAGCTGATGGGGCTAAAAGCTAAATGTTCAACAGGTCTGATTTATGTCTGATTTCACACTTTTAACAGCACGTCAGCAGCGTGTTTACAGTGGAGGGAAAGCCAGGAGCTGACTGACGTCAGCTGTTTAGAACAAAAGTGTAAACTATTATCATAAACAACAGTTTATAATTATAACAATAATCAACACTCCATTGTCTTTAAGCTCCACTGACCGTATAGACCCTGTTCTACAGGCGGCAGTGCCACCACACAGCAGCTGGATCATTCTCATTGACACAGATGTGGCGGTGGTGTGTTAGTGTGTGTCTTGCCGTCCTCTGTTTGGCTCTTCAGGTTCATGTCTCCTGACTGTATCCATCCCTCTCCTTGCTAGTCCTCTTCAGCTGTTCCAGCATCACTGTCTTCTCATCTGGTTCTCATAATGTGTCCAAAATGATGGTTCAGTTTGGTTCTCTGGGCTTTGATTTGGTCCAGGTTACATTTATCTCTCCAAGCTTTTCTCAAAAGTCTCCAGCACTAAAGTTCAAAGACCTCAGCATCCTCGTTCTTGTCTGGCTGTTTCATTGACCAGATAAAGAGGCACAGAGAAGAGCACGTGTAGTCTTTGTTTTGAGGAGACAAAGGGTTGAAGATCTTTCCTGACACGGTTTGTTGCTGGAAAATAAAGACGTTTGGCCGCTGCTACCTGACATGCACTACGTGCAAAAGTATTGGACCACTTTTTAAGCATTACTACGTCTGAAATCTCTGAGATTAAAGAGTTTATGGTTGGAGTAACTGTCTTTAATGTTCAGGGAGACTTTAAACTTGAGTTTGGAGCTTTTCTGTGAGCACTTGATTGCAGCCACAGGAGCATTAGTGAGATGTGGATGTTGGATGATCATCCACAACTCATCCCAAAGTCCCGGATGGCAGGGACTACACAAGCTGTGTGTACATCTGTGTCAGCTGAGTGGGGTCATTAGAAGGGGCGTCCACACACAGTCTTGAACTTCTACCTGTTCTGGATGGAAATGCACTGGCAGAGGAAAGAGAAACAGGATGAGAAAAGCCAGATTCTGCAGGATTACTAATATAATCTCGCTTGGCCTTTAGTCCTTAAGCTGTCTGAGCGCAGGACTTTCACAACTAGATCAGATTCTTTATTTACTTTTGCATTGTTGTGATATTACTAAGATGGCTCATATCTCTCTCTCAGCCGTGACCTGGTGGATATGGTCTTGTGACTGGAATTAATGTCTATAGTTTAATAAGTTGGTGTAACATCATTAGGTTTAATAACATGAGCTTAATTGATTATATTTGTATATAAACAAAGACAATAATATATGAATATGTATGAAGCTGCATGTGTGTTACATTATTACTAATATTTAATAAACTGATGAAAATGTCTAAAATGAATGATGTAAGTCACATGGATGTTTTGTGTGTTTAATGTGAGAGTCATTGGCTACAGACACTGAAACACTTCACATTTCTTCTGCTAATTGTGAGACGCTCCCTAACACTGCAGCACGGAGCACAAACACAAAGCTAAGCGGCTGTATTCTGGCTTCATCATAACAAGTGTAGTTTAGTAAAGGTTGTGCTTGTAGTTTGTTGTCTTCTTCCATTTCAGCACCAAACTGTAACTGTGCTGGTGAATCTGTGTTTTGTTGGTGATGAAAAGCACAATTCTGAGTGTTAAACCAACATTAAACTAATGTTAGTGCACTAAACTATCACCTGTGACCGGGAACTAGAAAAAAAGGTAACAGTGTCATTAAAACATCGTTATTCAGTATAAATTATTCAGCTTTTTCACTTATTAATAATGTGCATCCCTAATTATCATATGTGTAAATGTCATATGACATATTTACTCATGTTAGTCTTCTCTGTTATCAGGAAAGAGCAGAAGTTCTTTAGCGCTGTTGACTTTATAGGTATTGCTGTGTCCTGAATGTCACAGTGTCTCCCTGTGCCTCACTTTGGTACCAGTCTGGAACACTTGTCCTGTGTTTTTCAGGTATGAGGAGAGTGGGCCGTAAGCAGGACCAGCAGGGTCAGTCCGGACCTCCACACCACCAGGGGGCACCGGGAGAGGGACGGCCTTCTGAGAGGAGAACAGACAGACGACCTCCGCGAGAGAGACGCTTTGAAAAACCAGCTGAGGACAAAACTGAGGGAGGAGAAGCCTCAGTGGAGAAGTGAGTTAGCACCGAGGACTTTTCTGAAGCTCCACCCACTTCAGTTAAACACTACACATACCCTACTCCTAATCCTCTGTTCAGTGTCCTGAAAGTGATGGACTTCTGACAACATTTGCATGAGGAGGATTTACTGTGTCCATCAGGATGTGACTGGTTCTTCTGGGTGATGGTGAGCTGGACCAGGGTTCTGCGCTGTGATTGGTCAGCAGAAAATGCTATATTATTGGTTAATAATAACATTTTATCCCCCTGTGCAGGTGAATGGTCATCAGAGTTTACTGAACTTTAATAAAACATTACAGAGAAGTCATCATTTTGAACATGAAGATCCTGGTTCTGATTTCAGGTTGACAGTAAACACACACAAAAAACTGAGATATGTGCCCATGTTCTTCTCTCCTCAGACCGGTGGGAGACAGGCCCCCGAGGGGGCGTGGTGGAGGGCGTGGCCGGGGCGGCCGTGGGCGGGGCATGGGCAGAGGAGAGGGATATGACTCGCGGGGAAAACGTGAATTTGATCGACACAGCGGCAGCGACAAATCGTGAGTGTGTTTGTATTGTGATGTTATGGTTCTAGTGTGAGAACCATAAAGTGTCTTTCTGAGGGTCTATCTTTGGTTCAGCTGAGCTTTCTCTGTGCTCAGGGGCCAGAAATCAGATGACAAGCGAGGAGGAGCCGGCGCACACAACTGGGGAAACACTAAGGAAGAACCGAGGTACAGCCATTAAACTCTTCAGCAGGCACTCCTAATACTGAGCAGCTGATACAGTGTGGGCGCTGGCCTCCACTCCTACAGCCGCCGATATTAGTCAACAGAAATGAGCACCTGCCTAACCATACATGTCAGTCTTTTTCATACACTGAGGTTTATTTAATCAACATTTCATCACCAGATCTTCATTAGTGTTGGTTATTTACAGTCGTTTGGGTAAAGAAGCAAACATGACACCCAAACACCTCAATTTGGCTTCCTACTAGGGTTGGGTGAAGTCTACCTAACTATCTCAATGGATGATGGAGCCTTTTTTGCATTCACAGCCCATCTTCCACTCCTTACCTTACTCTTTTTATATTTTTTTTCCCACAAAATAAAAAACAAGGTCCCCGAGTGGCTCAGCAGGCTAAGCCGCTGACACTATGACCAGAGGATCACAAGTTCAAATCAACAGCGGCCATCGACAGCCGGGGCCCACAGAGAGCAAAAATTGGCAGTGCTCTCTCTGGGCAGGTAGATGGCGCTCTCACTCTCCCCATCACTCACACAGTGCAATGTCCGCTGGCTCAGGCGTCTGCTGATTGGTCCATTCAGAGCTTGGAATCCTGCGCTTTCCTCCGAGCACGTTGGCTCCCCAGTGACGGTGTATCAGCGATAGTTAAAAAAGGGGCGGCGGCTGTATCACACACACAACGGAGGAGGCGTGTGCATGTCTTCATCCTCCTAGAGTCAGAGTGATGGGGAGAGCCCCCTAGTGGATGGGATGGGCTAATTGGCTACTACCACATTGGGAAGGGGAGAAAATTGGCTAAAATGATAAAAATAAAAGACTGCAACATCTGACTAGTTTCTGCAGAACGCCACACCTTGTACCTTTTTGAGGTGGCGTCATCCTGTCTGGGAAGAAAGGTTCAGTGGATTGTAAATGTTTTAACAAGATTGTGATTTTACATTTTTGTGGAGTATCTTCCACCCCAACCACCATCATCACTTCACCTGTAAACAATGCAATGTTGGTGTGTGTGTGTGTGTGTGTGTGAGACAGTGAGGTGGATCAATCGGCTGCACCTGAAGCACCTGCAGAGGGGGAGGAACCTACACCTGCTGACTCAGAAAATAAGTGAGTGACAACAAAGCCACACCTCTTATTTATAACCTGTGTATAAATATAAATGCTGACTGTGGTAGATATGGGGGTGTATGGAAGCATCAGTACACTTGAGTATCGCAGTATTGTGTCACGGTATGAATTTTTAAAGAATATAAAACAAAATAGTTGTTTAGCAGTTATGTTGAATCAGCAGTGATTGATCTGTTTCCATTGTGATGAATTGTTTTATTTATATAAGTATATATCTGACACAAACACAATACAACAAAACACACTTCTTCAGTGTGGCCCAACGCCCCGCACACAGCGCTGTCTGATTGGTAGATTGGATTTGAATTCCACCTTAAATGGTTCAGCAGTACTATAGAGAGAGTGATGCACCTGAACGTAACTACTGCACCATTTAAGGTGGAATGGACAAATTCCAGTAAGAAGCTTCAGAAGAATTTCACATTGATTTTGGTGTTTTAACTTTAGCAATAGTTCATCAATCAGTTTTTGGTGGAATAACACTTTAAAATATAAGGTACTACAAAAGGTTCTTTGAGTGATGTCATAGAACCATCTTAGGTTCCATCCATCCATCATCCACTTATTCATGGTCTGGGTCATGGCGGCAGCAATCCAAGTAAGGAGGCCCAGACCTTCCTCTCCCCAGCCTCCTTGTCTAGCTCATATGGGAGGATGTGAAGGCCTTCTGTAAGATATAATCTCTCTAGTGTGTGCTGGGTCTTTCCTGGGGTCTTCTCCCAATTGGACATGTCAGGAACACCTCACCAGGTATGGGAGGCATCCTAATCAGATGCCCGAACTACCTAAACCGGCTCCTCTGAATATGTAGGAGCAGCAGCTCTACTCGAGTGTTTGCTGGATGTCCTCCTCAGTCTGTCTCTGAGAGGAAGAGGAAACTCATTTCTTGATCTCATTATTTCAGTCATTACCCAAAGCTTACGATCAGGTGAGGGATGCGATGTAGACTGACGGGAAAACTGAGAACTTTGCCTTCTGGCTCAGCTCTCTCTTCACCAAAACAGGTACAAAGTCCACATCACTGCTGATGCTGCACCCATCAGTCGATCTCGTGCTCCTCCTTATCCTCACTCGTCAACAAGACCTGCAGCAAAAGATCTTATGTACCGCTTCAAAATAAGTCTCATGAAGCAGAAGTGCTACAAAAGAATTCTGTTTCCATTCATACATATATACATCAAGTATATTTCGTCATCAGAGGGAGTTGAACAGTGGCAGTAATCACAAAGCGGAAAAATGGCGGAGCTTATGGACTAACTGCAACTTGTGCTGTTGTTACTGAGTGTTGTTTGTCTTCAAAATGCAAACGGATCAAATCAAATCATGTATATAACATCACAGAGAGAACATATAACATGTTTTAAACTTTATAGACATTGCTAAACACTCTGAGAAGACAGGTTTACTTTATGGACACAAACACATGCTGTTGTGTTTTATTACAGTGGGGGAAAAGTATTTAGTCAGCCACTGATTGTGCAAGTTCTCCTACTTAGAAAGATGAGAGAGGTCTGTAATTTTTATCATAGCTAAACTTCAGCCATGAGAGACAAATGAGAAAAAAAATCCAGGAAATCACATTGTAGGATTTTTAAAGAATTTATTTGTAAATTTTGGTGGAAAATAAGTATTTGGTCAATAACAAAAGTTAAACTCAGTACTTTGTAACATGGCAATGACGGAGGTCAAACGTTTCCTGTAAGTCTTCACCAGGTTTGCACACACTGTAGCTGGTATTTTGGCTCATTCCTCCATGCAAATATCCTCTACAGCAGTGATGTTTTGGGGCTGTTGCTGGGCAACATGAACTTTCAGCTCCCTCCACAAATTGTCTAGGTCACTCCAGGACCTTTACGGAGCCACTCCTTCACTACCCGAGCAGTGTATTTGGGATCATTTTCATGCTGGAAGGCCCAGCCACGTTTCATGTTCAATGCTCTTACAGATGGAAGGAGGTTTTGGCTTAAAATCCCACAATACATGGCCCCATTCATTCTTACATTTACATTTTACATTTGAGGCATTTAGCAGACCCTTTTATCCAAAGCGACTTACAATTGTGGGTTAGATTTCAGTCGTGATCTGCCCGGGATCGAACCGGCAACCTTCAGGTCACCAGACCAGATCCTTAACCACTAGGCCACGGCTTCCCCTTTCTTCCCTTAACACGGATCAGTCGTGCTGTCCTCTTTGCAGAAAAACAGTCCCAAAGCATGATGTTTCCACCCCCATGCTTAACAGTAGGGTTCTTGGGATGCAACTCAGCATTCTTTTTCCTCCAAACATGGCGAGTAGACTTGAGTACCAAAAAGCTTTATTTTGGTCTCATCTGACCACATGACCTTCTCCCATGCCTCCTCTGGTCATTGGCCAACTTGAAATGGGCTTGGACATGTGCTGGCATGAGCAGGGGGACCTTGAATGCCCTGCATGATTTTGAACCATGATGGCATAGTGTGTTACTAATGGTTCTCTTTGAGACTGTGGTCCCAGCTCTCTTCAGGTCATTGATCAAGTCCTCCTGTATAGTTTGGGGCTGACTCCTGACCTTTATCAGAATCATCCTTACCCATGAAGTGAGATCTTACATGGAGCCCCAGACAGTCATCTTGTGTTTCTTCCAGTTTCTAATAATTGTGCCAACAGTTGTTGCCTTCTCACCAAGCTGCTTGCCTATTGTCCTGTAGCCCATCCCAGCCTTGTGCAGGTCTAAAATGTTGTCCCTGATGTCCTTAGAAAGCTCTTTGGAGTGTGATTGATTGAGAGTGTGAACAGTTGCCTTTTATAGACATAAGTTCAAACAGGTGCAATTAATACAAGTAATTAGTGCAGAATTGGAGGACTTCTTAAAGAACTAACAGGTCACAATGTGATTTCCTGTATTTTTTTCTCATTTGTTTCTCATAGTTGAAGTGTAGCTATGATGAAAATTACAGACCTCTCTTGTCTTTCTAAGTAGGAGAACTTGCACAATCAGTGGCTGACCAAATACCTTTTTCCACACTGTATATTATTCCTGACTTCAACGAGCAGTTCTTGAGCAACTTTCAGGTGTCCAGGACTCTTAACTATATCTGTCATCGTGTTGGCCGTGTTTTGTAATGTTAAAGCCTCCTGTTCACATGTTACAAGAACAAGGAGCTGATGTGTGAGCTGCACTGCTAAAGTATTTTAACTCGGTCTGATTTATGTGCTTTAAATTAGTTTTTATACCCATACCCCCACTGCATTCTGTTTGTTTAGTTACTGGCCGCCCTCGGGACAGTTAAGAGTAGTATAAAAGCTGGTTGTTTATGTAAATATACTGCAGTAAACTCTTCCCTGCTAATATTATAAGAACTGTGTACAATATATTTTAAAAAATGCACAAAAACAAATGTGTGTATGTGTGCGCATGGTCTATTTCGTGTTGCTGACTCCCTTTCTGTACAACTACACATGTACACCCACAGATGTCACAGTTCGTGCCAAAAAAGAACTACTGTTCTTTGGTTCCTGCTGCAAACAAACTTTTCAGATTCACAAACCTACTTTTGTTGGTAGAATGTGCAGAACAATTCAAAATTAGGTTTGCGAACCGGAATGGTGCCGGGCTACCTGAGGTACTTAAACTCCTACACTTGAGACTTGGGACACCTTCCCAACCTACAGAGAGCACAACACCTTTTCTGAGTACCATGGTCTCTGATTTGGAGGTGCTGATTCTCATCCCAGCCGCTTCACGCTCGGCTGTGGACTGATCCAGAAAGAGCTTGAGGTCCTGGTTTGCTGAAGCTACTTTTGGTTCTGTTTGGGTCACCTTCAGTCAAGTGAAGCCTTTAAAAGGTTCTTAACAGTAGCATGTCTCTTACAAAAATGGTTCCTTAGCGACCCAAAAGTGGTTCTTCCATGGCATCACTCACAGAACTCTTTGTTGCACCTTTATTTTTAAGGCTGAATGCTGATTTGACTGATTTTCATATCCCTTTGGTTTCTTTCACTGGCTGCACTAAACTAAACGTACTTACTTCTGAAGGGAGAACGAGGTAGAGGAGGTGAAGGATGAAGGCCCTAAGGAGATGACCCTGGACGAGTGGAAGGCCATGCAGAATAAAGAACGAGCCAAAGTGGAGTTCAACATCCGCAAACCCAACGAAGGAGACGACGGCCAGTGGAAGAAGGGATACGTCCTGCACAAATCAAAGAGTAAAGACTCCGGGGTGAGTACGGCACCTTCAGCACCTGCAGATACTCCACTCTGACCCAGAGATCAGACCTGATTCACATCCAGAGCTCTTGTCTGTGAGGAGGGGCTGAGATCCACCTCATCTTCCTCTGACCATCTGATTGTCTGTTTAAAACTGACCGATGGTTGGTCAGAGGACAAAAACACAGGTGTGGTGGATCTGGACGGGAATAAAATCTGAGGAGCTCCTGTAAGAACCTCCGTTTAGATTTAATCACATGCAAATGGGGCTATGAGTATATGTACATTACTTTAGGCTCCACCCACCCATCCTCACTT
Source organism: Crenuchus spilurus (assembly GCA_036984385.1). Taxonomy (NCBI): domain Eukaryota; kingdom Metazoa; phylum Chordata; class Actinopteri; order Characiformes; family Crenuchidae; genus Crenuchus; species Crenuchus spilurus. The sequence continues at coordinate 13,323 of BRDA01008000.1, read as the reverse complement.
CAGCACACAACAAACCAAGATCACCAAACTCGGCCCTGCACTGTGAAACGGATCGTGAATGCTGACCATTTGTTTGTAATCCAGTGGCTGATTTGTTTGTTTTCTGATGTCTCTGCTCTCGGTTTCGGTTTCTAGAGGGTGTCTGGTGGTCTCATTGAAGCTGGAGAAACTGATGCTGACTCACTCCACAAGGTAATACATTACACACAGCTTATCAAAAGAGCTCCACCTACTAACGGTCCATAACTCACAGATGTAATATTCCACATATCATTTGATCACCAGGTCAGAGGACTGTTTGCCAGCACGTTGGTCAGTGTGTCACTTTCAGTAAACACACTGATCTGCTTTTCTTTTTTTGTCCTCAGAGCGCCTCTGAAGAAGGTGCAGGTGACCATCACTTCCGTAAGCCGGCCAATGACATCACCTCCCAGCTGGAGATCAATTTTGGAGACCTCGGTCGCCCGGGCCGTGGGCGAGGGGGCTCCCGCGGGGGTCGAGGAGGACGAGGGGGCAGCCGAGCCGGCCGGGGGGGCAGCAGGGCTGAGAAGGTCAGAAACGCACACGTTTACTTCTTTTACACTGAAGACCCCCACCTCATAGTTCCACTCACTGCCACTTTATTAGGAACCCCCCACCACCTTATACCTCCACTCACTGACACTTTATTAGGAACCCCCACCACCTTATTCCTCCACTCACTGACACTTTATTAGGAACCCCCACCACCTTATACCTCCACTCACTGCCACTTTATTAGGAACCCCCACCACCTTATACCTCCACTCACTGCCACTTTATTAGGAACTTCACCACCTTATTCCTCCACACACTGACACTTTATTAGGAACTTCACCACCTTATTCCTCCACTCACTGACACTTTATTAGGTTCCACATTCTGTAGGACTCTAGGATTGTGAAGACAAGCCCAGGCCTCCTCCATGTGAAGTCAGGCTCTGCCTCTTTTCCAACTTTTTCCAGTGTGGAATGCCACTTGTCCACCCGGAGAGAGGCCCCGGCTGCTGATGGTGAAGCTCTGATCATATTGTCAGCACATCAGTCCACTGAGCCACTCTGAGCCCCTGTACATTAATCTGATTTCAGGCTGTAATTCCATGTTTCCACCAGAGAGGTCTCCAAATCCCCAAAGTCACTGTACAGCTTTAATCACACAAATGTTTTATTTTTGTTTTTTTGTGTTTTCAGGGTGGTGGCGTGTCTGTTCCTAATGTGGATGACCCGGAGGCGTTTCCTGCCCTGGCTTAAGCCCCACCCACCTCCCCTGACTCCTCCTCTGCGAGGCTTGCATGCTTACGGATTATTCGACTCTAGAAACAAGAAAAGAAAAAAAAATTCAATCTGAAAGAGAGACAGTCATCCATCCCATACTGAGGACTCGGCCTTTAACTCGTAAAGGAATAAACAACCAACCCAGCGGACTTCTCTGATTACACTGAAGCTAATTCTCAGTAGAGGTTTTGTATTTAGAGACATGATGATAGCAGGGATGCTCATACAGGTGTTTCTTTCTTTTCTTTCAGGATTATTCTTCATCAGTTTTATTACTTTTGATTTTCGATGCTGTTTGAATGTGTGTGTTTGTGGAGGAGGATTGAAGTGTGTGTTGTGTCTGCTTCAGCTTCCCTGTGTGTGTGTGTGTGTGTGTGTGTGTGTGTGGTAAATGGAGAATTTGGAGTTTGAATAGAGCTCTAAAGCTAATTTTACTGTTTATAAACATGGCTCATGTATAATTTCCGTGTTTGTAATGAAAGCTCTGAGGTCACAATGTTCTCCACTTTTTTATTCTAATCAGCTTGGCCTGTAGAGAGTGTGAACAACTCTTTATTTATTATGTTTATTTTTTTGTTTTAAATGTTTGGTCTTTTCTTTTTTAAGCGTTGTCTAGTAAAAAAAAAAAAAAAAAGAGTGGCTGTTTTTCCCTCATTTTCTCCATTTTCTTTTATCTTAACTTGGTCTGTAGCAAAAAATTATCGACCACTTTTTTCTATTGTTTATTCTTTTCTTCTTTTCCTCTTGTTGAATTGTTTCTCAAGTTTGTTGCTGTTTTGTTTGTCCTGTGGTGGACCAGTGATCTTTTTGGTGTTCCTGCTCATCTTTATTCCTGCAGATTTGTTCCAGGCTGGTCCTCGTTCGTTATATTCACCTTTTAGGAACATTGGGATCAGTTTTTGAATGTGTGTGAGAGTGAGAGAGAACTCATATGCCATGAACCTAGATTGAGAGTTGGATGGAGTCGCGTTCTGAACCGGAGGTTACCTTTTGGTTTTATTTTTAGTGAGTTTTAGCTCCGATTGTCGACATATCTTGCACTTAGATTAATGATCTATAATATCTAGCTAACAAGCACATGCTCTGTCTCCGTATTAGTGTTTATATACCTTTTTTGTTGCTTTTGTGAACTTTTGCTGTGTTATTTTGTTTGTTAAAAGGGTGACTCCACCTATTTTTGAAAAGTTTGCTCATTGAGATGTGAAGAGTCTGATGTTTTGTGTGAAATGCTGCCTTCTAGAGAACCTTTACACTGGTGTTGATGGAAACCAGAGGTCATAACGTTCTACAACACAAGGACCTTCATTTTATTTATTATCCAAACAGTGAGCTATACAGGTCTTGCCACATGTATCCCTCCATGAATGGATTTTAGCACACATCTCAAAAATGTCATAAAACAATGTCAGACTCATGTAATAAACTTGCTGTTAGGGAGCTTTTAAAGGCTTCAAGCATCTGGTTCCTATCAAATCCACTGACTCTAGAATTTCATACCAAACATCTGAATGATTTCATATGTTAATGCCTCGTTCTTATGCTAAGAAATGGGTGAAGTACCCCTTTGGTCATGAAGACTGCACTACTGCGAGGGATTTGGGATACGATGGATCAGCGGTGTGTGGACGGAGGTTTCATTCTGATCCTTAAAGGAGACTAAACGTGATGACACTCGTCCATTTGACTCAAAAGCTTCCAGTTTTTAGCTCCGCTGGCTGCTCGCCTCAAGCCAGAAGTTCAGGAGGACTCCACGACTCAACTCTTTCTGTGACTCGATTGTTTCTTTGCCGGATGTTTCTGCATTCATATCCCTGTTCAATAAATGGCTTAGAGGTGTTCATGTGAATTCTGTCAGTGGTGTCAACTTACTTCTTTTAGCTACACTCGCTTTTAGGATTTAGTCACTTTTTCAGTTTTAATCAGTTCATATATTTGTCATTTAGACAATGAAAAAAGCATTTAAGAAATAATGTACAATGTAAAAATGAAAGAATTGTATAGAAATGGTGACCTGTAAAGTTCCTGTCTGAAATAGTAATAGAGTGTGATTTAAAGTAGTTTAAAATAATTAGTGTTGTAAAATACAGTCCACTGTACAAGCTACAAATAGGACAAAAAACAGCTGGAATTTTTAATATGGAACTTTAATATCAAGCCCTGTTCGTCTTACAAACTGGAAATGACGAAGTCTACAGCTGTACAGTTAATGTCGTGTTCTACATGGACCTGGTCTTTGAGTATCAGTTGTCAGTGTAAATATACTGATATCTTTATTTAAATTCTAAAAACTAAAGGTTCATTCAATCAATTCATCATCTACATTGGGGGTGTCCAACTCCATTCCAGGAGGGCCGGTGTCCAGGACAGTTTGGTGATTTTTGTGCTCTGACTACAGTTAAAACATGCTCATTACCTGCTGAGTTGAAGATCACCAATCTGTGCAGGAGTCCTAGATAATATGTAAACAATCTGTTTTTAAAACCACACTTTTAAACAGACACGTCTACCAAATGGTTGAGATCAAAACACACAATACAGTAATGTTAACTGTGCACTTTTGACTTTTAAACACTAATGGTTAAAGAGTACCAATGTGTTTTTTGTCATTTGATCAGCTTACTTCTGGTGTGCTACACAGCTTTGCTGGTTTACATTCAGACACAATGTTGTATTTCTATAATATATTGCCTTTCAAAACACCCAGTGACACCTTACAGATACAATTAAAAACAAACAGATAAAGCATTAAATAAATATGAATAGAATATAAAGCACAAATAAAATGAAGGTAGAGCGAGACTATCCTATTATGTTATAAACCTAAGATAGCAGTCATGTTAAATAGGCTTTACATTTTTAGATGGGATTTAAACAATGGAAAAAAGTGGAGGTAACATAGGTCCTGTGGTAGGGAGTTCCAGAGGTGTGGAGCAACCAGAGGTGTCAAGTAACAAAGTACAAATACTTTTGTTATTATACTTAAGTAGAAATTTTGGTTATCTATACTTTACTGGAGTAATTCTTTTCGGACGACTTTTTTACTTGTACTTACATTTTCATGCAATTATCGATACTTTCTACTCCTTACATTTTAAAAACAGCCTTGTTATTTCTACGTATTTCATTAAAATTTTTCTTCATCCTATCCAGATAAACTGCACCATCCAGAAAGAGAGAATGTGAATGGTTGGATGAAAAGTATAAACAAATACCATTCTGATACCCTATTGGTATGCGATCCATTGCACCTGCACATCACGCGTCTCCAATAATCTCAGTACCGCAACACAGCACTATAAGGAGGCACTTCAAGTTTCTAACTTGTGCCTGTGGATTCAATATCCTCCAAAAGTAACAAAAAGAGATGAAGTATAGTCCTCAAACAATAAATAAACTGCTCATTTAAACTACTACCCTGATCTCCTCAGGGAAAAGTAATTGAGTATAGAGTAAATTTGCAATCAGGGAAAGCAATCGATTGCCAGAAAAATAAAGAATTTACTCTAAATACTAAAACAATGCTACTAAATAACCTAGAAGAACATAAAACGCAAAATAGCAATATAATTGCTATTAAATTTACATTTAGTGCAAAATGGCTCTTACATTACTAAAATGTATTAGTTTTCAAGGGGCATATATAAATAAGTTCAACATTACCATTTTAATTTAACATTATAGTCATTACGGCTTTTATAAAAAAAAAATATTTTGGGGGTGGGGTAGTACACTATATGCCCCTGTGGCACAGACTAAGTTTTGGCATTTGTTTTCCTTACATTACTTTTACTTTTATACTTTAAGTAGTTTTGAAACCAGTACTTTTGTACTTTTACTTGAGTAAAAAGCTTAAGTTGATACTTCAACTTCTATAAAAGTCTTTTTAAACCCTAATATCTATACTTCTACCTGAGTAATGAATGTGAATACTTTTGACACCTTTGGGAACAACATGACTGAAGGCTCTGGACTCCATAGTAATGGAGTGAATGGGTGGTATTGTGAGATGCGAAGATGAGGAAGATTTAAGAGTGTAGGAGGGTGTATAAGAGTGAAGGAGGTCAGAAAGATATTGAATGTGAACGTGAGAAGCAGAATCGTATAGTCATATTTCATTAGAAGATCAGAGAGGACTATTAGGTGTAAGATGAATGGAAGCAACTAATATTGTGTAAATGAAAATATGCAGTCCTTGTTAATAACATGTGCTTCGAATGATGTGCTGTCAAAGATGACAGTCTCAAACTGAGAATGAAAAACTACCATGTTATTAATAGTAAGAGAAAGACTACTACATTTAGCCATTTCGTACCCATTAAGTGGACTTCAGTTTTATCACTATTACATTTTTAAAAGAGTAAACAATTTCCAACAAGCAGTCAGAAAGATTGGAGAGAGGGAGAGCAGAATTAGGCCTGGTAGAGACATAAAGCAGGGTATCATCTGTATAACAGTGAAACTGAATATGAATTTTCAGAAAATTTGGACAACAGGTAATAGATAAATAATAAAAAGGAGAGAGCTTAGAACAGAACCCTGAGGAACACGACAAGTAACTGGGAAAGACTGAGATCTGAAATCTTTCAGATGAACAAATATGGAGAAATATGACCTAAATCAGAACAGTCCCAGTGAAGCTGATGGAATCTAATCTTGCTAATAAAATGCTATGTGAGATGGTGTCAAAAGCTGCAGTTAGATCAAGAAAAACTCGTATAGGTTAACAGACCAGTCAGCTGATATAAGCAGGTCGTTAAGGGATTTTAATCTGCGCTCTTTCTATCCTATGAAACAGCCAGAAACCAGATTGAAATTGTTAAAATAAGTTATTGTAAGAGAGGTGAGCATGTAATTGAGCTGCAACTGCTTTTTTGTTAATAAATGGCAAATTTATCATAGGTCAAAATAATATTCAGATCATTAGAGTCTGTCAGGTTTACTGAGAAAAGGAGTTATTGCATCTTTTTTGAGAGTAGAAGGAACAGTACCAGAAGTGAGGGAAAAATGAATGATGTCAGTTACTATAGAGGACAGAAGGAAGTAGAGATGCATGCGGTATCGATAATTCGATGCTTTTTCGATACTGACGATTCAAATGATTCAATTCTGTAATACTCGATGCTTTCAATACTATAGCTAGTACTATAGTCAAACAACTTTTTTGGTGAATTTAAGTTTTGTTTTTGATAAAAACATGTACTACGACAGATATTTGACTATTATCTTTCATTTACAGCAATACAACCAAGTGGTATCTAATGTGAGGGATATCTTTTGTATCTAATGTGAGGGACAGGCTGAACAACACAATATCTCAATAAGTTACCCAGCAACTTTGGCCTGGTTTTCTCTGGTGGGGTCACAAATGTTCTCTTGCATAAGCAATTTGTGAAAAAAAATGGCTCGAGGTGAAGTGTTGACATATTTTGCCTACATCACTGATGAAGACAGGAAGCCTACAAATACAACAAACTCAGTATGCAAATGATGTTATATATCTCTCCAGTGCAAAACAGGCAACAGCAGTAAGCTAGCTAAGCATTTGGCTGACAAGCACCATGACCTCTACAAAGAGCTGAAAACTCAACCAGTTAGTAAAGTTAATGGCTACACCACATAGCTTTCTTATGTACTTAGTGAAATATTTAGTTTGTAACTGTTGACATCGGCGATAAGCTAATTTGACACCTCACATTTGAACTCATGATAATGCTCACATGTTCGTTTCCATCACAGTTAGGCTTTAAAGCATGTAGACTATCTAATCAGTAAATTTAATGTGGCTTATTTTAAATGGTAAAATATTAGTATTTAAAACAGAGCAGTGGTTATAACTTCAAATGATCATTGTTCATCTCGCTCTTTTTTCCTTACTCAGAAGTCAACTTCCATTACTCCTTCAAGTTCATCCAGTCAGGCTACCCATTACATCTGTGCTAGACAGACAAGCGAGGAACCATAAACAGGCAAAGAAACTCCCCAATATCTAATTACAGAACAAAAAAGGCCATGTTTGTATGTATTATTATATAGTAATTTTATTGCTTTATTTAGCAAGGTTTAATATGAAGTTAATTTTTTTAAATCAATCTGATTTTTCTGTGTTTTTAGAGTTTAACAATTTAATTTCAGACAAAGGAATTATTTTATATTTTTGCCAAAGTATCGTTTTGATATTGAGAATTGTGATACTACACTTAGTATCTGTATCAAAGTCAAAATTGTGGTATCGTAACAACCCGAGAAGGAAGACAGGCTTTTACCAACTGAGGAATTGGATCTAACTGGCAGGTAGATGATCTAGATTTCTTAATTAAACAATATATATCATCAAGAGTTGGAAGATTAAATCTAATGAATAAAACTGAGGAATCACAGAAGGACAAATGTGGAATACAGATTGTATTTCTTGACAGATCCAATTGCTTATGGATATTTTTTATTTTGGCATTGAAAAATGTCATAAGCATTACACTGCTCATTGTAATACCAATGAGGTGCAGGAACAGTAGGTGAACATAAGATACTGTTCATGGTAGAAAACAATATTCTCAAGTTCCCTTCGCCCAAACTAATTTATATTGATAAACCAATTTGGCTTTAGCAAGAGAATCCTTGTAATTAAGTAGATGATCATCATACATATTTTTATTGACTTGTAGACCTTTTTTAATAAAGCCATTCTAGGCGACAGCCTTTAACTGTCAGCATACGTAATTCAGTTGAAAACCAAGGGGCAGGGTGGGTAAAACATACTGACCATGATTTTAAAGGTGTAAGAGTGTCCAGAATACCACAGACCATTATCATAGTGAGAAAACAAATCTTCAAGGCTGGATGAATTTTCTTTTCTTACAGGTTTTGCAATTCCAATGGAAAGAGCAATTACATCAAGGTTCTTGAAGTTATGGAAAGATAGCAAAGCAAATTCGGGCAGTATAATAATAAATGGGCATTAAAAGGCACTAATGTATTTATTTAAAAGGCTCTGCTATATTTCTAATGACCTCTAGTGGTTGTTTTTATCCTAACACACCTCTACTGTTTGTAGTAGAGATGACACAATCAGACTAAGTTCAAAAGCTGCTTCAATAAGATACAGTAAATGAAATGTACTCTAAGCAAAATGTTAACAGGTTAATTACATGTATATGGATATCGCAAATTTCTTCTGGTGCTGGTCGCACAGTTCCTATCAAAGATGTGCTAAAGCATTCCAGTTTCTCCTCACATATATTCAGCATCGAAAGGTTCAATCTCATCTGTAGTTTCTTCACCTGATCAGCAATGAATGTAGGTAGACACTGTAGAGAGAAGGTGTGAAGAGTTTGTAGTGGACAATGACTGCTGGTGGTCACAGGTGGGAAGAACTGTTATATATGAAAGGGTGGTTGAAAATGGTCCACAGCATTTTTGTGCAGGTACGTTAAACTACAGTAGACAGACATATTTGAAGAAGATGGGAGCCTCCGTCAAACTGTATAAGAAATTGGTTAAATTAATTTGCCAATTTGCACTCACACTCTGCTTGTTTGAGACCTTATGGCCAAAGCCTTCACTACAGCATAGTCACTATTGTGTGAATACAATGGTGTACTTGGTGATTATTCTTCTAAATGTCTTTCCACACTCTGAGCAGTGATATCTCCGCTGTATTTTCTGGAAATTGCTCTATTCAGTAAAACTATTCCCCCACTCTGAATACTGATATGATTTATCTCCTCTGTGAATACACTGGAGAACTTGGACAGGACTCTGTTGATTAAAAACACTGCTGATTAAATCTGTCCACACTCTGTACAGTAATACAGCTTCTCTTCAGTGTGAATTCGCTGGTGTTTCTGGAAATTGCTCTGCTCAGTAAAACTCTTCCCACACTCTGTACAGTAATACGGTTTCTCTCCTGTGTGAATCCGATGGTGTTTCTGGAAATTGCACTGCTCAGTAAAACTTTTCCCACACTCTGTACAGTAATATGGCTTCTCTCCTGTGTGAATCCGCTGGTGTCGCTGGAGAGTACTCTGTACAGTAAACCTTTTCCCACACACTGTACAATAATATGGTTTCTCTCCTGTGTGTATACGTTGGTGTTGTTGGAGACTACTCTGTACAGTAAAACTCTTCCCACACTCTCTACACTGATATGGTTTCTCTCCTGTGTGAATACGCTGGTGTACTTGGAGATGACTCTGTTGATTAAAACTCTTCCCACACTCTGTACATTGATATGGTTTCACTCCTGTGTGAATGCACTGGTGCTTCTGGTAACTGCTCTGTTGATTAAAACTCTTCCCACACTCTGAACACTGATATGGTTTCACTCCTGTGTGTATACGCTGGTGTTTTTGGTAAGTACTCTGTTCAGTAAAATTCTTCCCACACTCTGTACACTGAAATGGTTTCTCTCCTGTGTGAATACGCTGGTGTGTTTGGAGATGACTCTGTATAGTAAAACTCTTCCCACACTCTGTACACTGATATGGTTTCTCTCCTGTGTGAATACGGAAGTGTTCTTTGAGACTACCCTGTCGATTAAAACTCTTCCCACACTGTGAACACTCATGTTTGCCTGTTTTTTTTGTGTTATTCAACATTTGTCTATGAAATTTATCATAATTGAGAGTATCAGAAGATTGTGAACTTATACGGGATGCCACATTTTCTTCTTTTATCTCTACTGATTTCAGCATGGTGATGTATTCCTGTTGGTAGTGTCTGCTGAGGTATTCATAGAAGCTGGCACAAGGAACATGGGAAGACTTAACAGGGTGGTGGTAATTCCTGCAGGAGAAAAAAGAACATGTAAATTTTAAATGTAATAGAAGATTTGTAAACATCAAATGTCAGAGGTTATATCTGAAAATCATTGGGCCAATAAGTATTGTTATTTTGGTTGTGCAATAGGAGTAAATCATTTGATAATGTTACAAAACCACGCATGCCAGGGGGCAGAATCAAGCACCCCTGGAACATGGGTCTGACTGGGAAAAAGTTTGGAAACAAATGCATCAGGGCTGGGCTCAAAATGCAAAGAGCAGCAAACCAAAACATAACATATATCAATCTCTGCCAACCTCAGACCCTCATCATTACCAACCACCTTTAATTAAACTGATGTTGAAATGGACTCCTGCTAGCAACAATCAGACTGATACTGTCCATTCTGCTGTTTAACTGTCTTGTGAGGCCTCACTTGCCTGTTGTGAGACAGTGTCATTGCAGTGGTTTAGTGATGCGTGACAGCAGCTGCAGTGCAGTGTTTGCACTAACTGGCTTTCCGTTTTGCTCAAACATGTGGAGTTACACCATAGATGGGTTGGATAATGTTCTCACCACAAGTGATCGCTCTCGAGTTTTTAAGACCGGATCGAGACCACTTCCTCTCACAGGTCTCGGTATGGTTCATTTGATCTACACCTGAGTTTGATTACTGTTTTCACACTATACAAAATGAACTGCACTGAGGAAGCAAACAAACCAAAGTCTGTTTTAACTGGATCAAATAGTGTTGGTATGAAAATGCCCTAAGAAGAATTTTAGCAGTTACAATCCAGACATTTTTTTCTTTATAATTATGTTTTCTACACCTCAGGCACGTCTGACAGATGTGTCATTAGAATACATCCAGTATCTACAACTGACACATTTAAGATATAAAGTTGCAGGATGAATATACATACATACATACATACATACATACACACACATTATACTTATATAGCACCTTTCTAGACACCCAAGGACGCTTTACAATCAACACACTCCATTTACACACACCGGTGAGAAGCGTCAGCCAATTGTGCACAGCGTACTCTCAACCGGAAGCGACCATCCACCTGGAGGACTGCATCGAGCACTAGGGGGATCACCCAGGACAGAGTGCCAACCATATCTGGGCATACACACATACATACATACATTCCTTCATTCATACACACCAGGGTAATTTTAGAGTATCCAATCCACCTGATCTCCATGTTTTTGGACTGTGGGAGGAAACCGGAGACCCCGAAGCAAACCCACGCAGACACGGGGAGAACATGGAAACTCTGCTCAGATACGGAACCCAAGACCTCAGCGCTGAGAGGCGAATGAGCTAACCACTAAGCCACTGTGCTGCCGAATATGTGTATTACATTAAATAATACCAGAAAATAAACTAAATAAATGAGGTTATATGTTTACTCCAAAATCATGGAATTTCTACAAGCTATTATACCTTAATGATGGATTTAAACTGTACACCACTGGTGATAATACAAAGTTTTCATAGAGCTACTTATCAAGCAGCATAGAACTAAAGCTATGCTGTATTCAAACTGCCCCCAACAGACACACAGGCTTGCTTACATAGCCATACAAATCAAACCTTAATCTCAAATCATGTCTTCACCTTAAACCTTCATGATCCAGAGACCAGCTATGTAGTGCTTAAAAAAAAAAGGTCCCCACAACGTGAGTGTTTTAATAATCAAGTTTGGGTCCCCACAAGGTGGCATAAACCAGTACATACACACAAACACACTGGTAGTACTATACTAGTGAGGACATTACATTCACCTGTGTAATACTGCGTAAAATAAACCTAAATCTTAACAACCAAAGGTCACACACACTATAATAACACAGTAATGTAAGTGACTGTACCTCGTTGCAGGTCTGTGTCGTTGCTAACGCGCTAATGTCCCTCCGCTCATCATTCAGTGCGTCGCTAAACTCGCTCCGGGTACAGGAGGGACTCACTTTCGGACACTTAGCGGCTTGGCAGTTTAATGGTGCAGACTGTGCCAGCCGGTCACCCAAACCGCTAACTGGTCAGTCGTGTGTGGTGCTGACTTTGGTCACAAACAGGAGCGCCTTGTTTTGGCGTAACAGCGCAACTGTGACTGGGCCTAGCTGCTAACCCGGCTAACAGTAACGTTCAGCGAGAGTCCAGCCTGCTGGTGTAAATACAAGTAATCCAGCACATTACTGTCGCTTTACTTGTTTCACGATATTACAGACATTTTCATGATAACACGTCCGTATAAACTGCTGTTCTGTTGTTCACAGAAACAAACACCTCCTCTATCGTAACGTCTTTCGCACTAATACTGACTGCAGCCCCGCAGACAAGCCCCTGACTGGACAAAAGCCTGGTGCGAATCGGTCAAGCAGAAGTACAGTCATGG
>BRDA01007999.1:4434-58149 GCA_036984385.1 Crenuchus spilurus | reverse complement strand
TCCACCGTACCTCCACTAGTCGGACACTGCCACCTCAACAGTGCCACAGGCTGATCACCTCCATGCCACTTCAACAGTGCCACAGGCTGATCACCTCCATGCCACCTCAACAGTGCCACAGACTGATCACCTCCATGCCACACCACACTGATGCAGTAATTCATGCAAAAGGAGCTCCGACCAAGTACTGAGTGTATATACTGAACATACTTTTCAGTAGAACAACATTTATGTATTACACATTTTAACTTTTTTCAGTGATATTCAAATCTTATGAGATGCACCTATATATATTCAAATGTATGCAACTGCCAATCATTTTATTTTCAAACTTTCTGAAAATATGTTTCTGGCCATTTCTGTTGTGAAAAATGTATTTAAAGTTGACCTGGATGTTGAGAATGCTGAGAACAGATAGTGTTGTGAACTGGACTTAGGCTAGCAGGTGGAACTGGATACTGAAAATACTGAAACAGTTTGTCAATTACTCATTTAAAAGTGAAGCAAAGATGCTGTTCACTAACAGGCAGAGATGTATGAAGCCAAACTCAAGAGCAGACATGATTATACAAGAATAGTATCACAGAGAGAATTGGCTTGAATACATGTGTAACCTGATTACTTTTCTTCCTGTGCTGCTGTTAGTGTTGTCTGGAGCTCTTCCATTATGGTGCCTGGAATGAATGTTCATGTTCACTCCTTTACTTGGATAGGAGTGGTGATAAAGTTCTCTGTCAGGTAGATAATGAGAAAAGCAATTAACTAATAATTGTATTTATTTATTTATTTATGAACACTTTGCCTTGCTAAAGTTGCTAAAACTTGCTACAAGTTGGAGACAATGAACCAGATAAGATTTTGTGGATATTTTACATACAGTCAAACATCAAAACTACAATGTTGTGTTTATTTTTGTTTAATAATTTAATTTAAAGAAGGTAAACTGTCATATATTTTTATTACATGTAAAGTTTCTATTCTAATAATTGGAGATTTCTTAATTTTCATGAGATATAAACCATACTGATCAACAGCAAAATAAAAATAAGACTTGAAATATCACTTTATGTATAATGATGATCACATGTGACACTTTACCCTTCTGAATTAAATTATGAACAAAAATGAGCTTTCTGATGATATTGTAATTTTTTGCTGTATGACTGTTCTTTATGCTAATCATGGAAAAATATGTATTCACAGTTGTACTTTATCTGCATTGTATTGAACTGTACTGTTCTGTATAATCATATCAAAATATTATAGCCAGCATATGACAATTACTAAATCCGAAATGATGCCAAGTTCAAAAGTTTATGCAGGTTTTCCTTAAAGTGAATTGGTCTCAGAATAAACCCCTGAGGCACCCCAAGGCTCTGACACTGAGCCACAGTGCTAGCAGTCATCTGCTCATGTCTTCATTCAACACGTCCTCTCACCTCTAAAAGTGCCTCTTACCCACGCTGGGTGGCCTACATGCACTATTCATGAGATCCGTAACAAGGGAAATTTATTCTCTCAACAGAACTACAGGATTTATCCCAGATTTGAATGGGTTAGTGTCTGTGATGTGGGGTTAGAGTTCAGGAGAGATGGTAGAGGAGGGTGTAGGGTGGCTACCCCTATCCCTGCCTCCAGCACTGAATGCACCGTCGACCCGCTTTCTCATTTCAAGTGGAAAAACAAACTAATTACGTGGAAATATGATAATGTATTGTGCTGGGGGAGTCGCCGGCTCTTCTCATTAAGGCACTTGTGCAACCTTACTTGTTTCCTTGCACAACATTTGCCCCCCACCCCTTGTGCCCATCTCTCTCGCCCTCTCTTTCTCTCTCTCTTTCTCTCTCTACTCAGCTAATGTGCGTTATTTCTCCCAGGGAGTGCTGCCCTTTCACGAGTCATGAACATTAGTGACCAGTCTGGGGCACTTTGCATCAAAGTCTGCCTCATTTGCATAATCCCAAGATTACTCCCCTACTCGCCTGCAGTGAAGGTCATTTCCCATGATTCCTCTGGAGAAGATCATGCCCCCCTCCCAGTCTCATTCCCAAGACTTCTTACACACATTCAAAGATCCCTAGTGTCCTTAACATGGTGCCTGAGGGAAGACCTGGAGCAACCCCTGTATGGAACGTATTCCTCAAATTATACATCTATTCATCTTCATCAGTGCTCATTACATCCGACAGGTCTTCAGTGCATGACTGAAAGGCCTCAGCCAGTTACTCTTCAAAACGTAACTGTTGAACTTATCCACATATTTAGCATTCAGTTTAGAAACATTCCCAAGCTTTTGCACAGAGCAGGCTGCAAATAGGAAAACAAAACTTTGATCACAAGATGCAGTTGGCTGGCAATGGCTGCCGCTGGGCTTCAGGGTCAGATATCTTGCCAACATCACAAACTCCGCCACTGTTGATTAGATGCGTTAATAAAGGATATCACTTTATTTGAGCCTGCGATAGAGAGGTGTTAAAGTCACATCCTCATCTTCCTAGTGTCTGGTGCTACAGTAACATCAGACTGCACCTGTTAATTAAAGGAGAGCTCTGTGCCAGTTGTCTTTGGCATGATAGAAAGTTTCCACTCTCTTATCACTCCCCCATTCGTCCTCAATTTCTATGAGCATCATACAGAGTTTTAATGAGCATGTATTAAATTACTCAGTTATTCAAGATATACACCTGTACATTTGTGGAATGCATTCAGTTATTAAAAATGATATGGGGTGTCCCATTTACCCCTTTCTCAATGTAGTAGTAGTAGCCAATTAACCCATCCCATCCAATAGGGGGCTCTCCCCATTACTTACAATGTCCCTGTCCCTGAAGACAAGCACACACCTCCCCAAATTGCATGTGATACAGCCACTGCTTCTTTTCAAACTACCATTGATACACTGGGGAGCCAATGTGCTCGGAGGAAAGCGCAGGATTCCCAGCTCCAAATAGACCAATCAGTAGACACCTGAGCCAGCGGACATTGCCATGTGAGAGTGATAAGGAAAGAGAGAACGACCATCTATCCGCCCAGAGAGAGCGCTGACACTTTTTGCTCTCTTGGGCCCCGGCTGTTGATGGCAAACAGCATGACCAGGATTCAAACTCACGATCTGGTCATAATGTCAGCATCTTAGCCCACTGAGCCACTCCCATTTGCTTTTTTACCCAAACAATCATGAATAACTTTAATACTAATGAAGACATGATAATGAAATTTGAATTAAATATACGTCTGTGTGAAAAAGTTGTGCTGAAAATGTCCAGCACCAGTGTCATGTTGCAGGATGTTGCTTCATTTTGTGAAAGGCCATCCACCAGTAAAGGCACCATGAACACTTGCTCCTGAACAATTGTCAATAACTTTAATACTAATGAAAAATGGAGATGAAATTTAGATTAAATATATCTCAGTCTGTGTGAAAAAGACTGACTTGCATGATTACAGGGCAGGAAGACAGGTGTTCATTTCTAATGACTAATCTCTGCAACTGTAGGAGTGGAGGCCGGCGCCCATCCAGCCGTCTCTATCAGTTTCCTGTCACTTTAAGCCCTCAGTTATCCTTACGGACACAGCACAGGACGTTGGTTATTTCACACTTTGAATTGTGCATTGAATCCTGTATAATGTGTCAGTGCACAGTACAGGAGCAAGTGTTAATGGCGTGAATGCACTGCTTCAGAAGACACAACAGAAAGCTGCCAAAAAGAAGCAGGTCTCCATGCAGACCACATCACCACTTCATCAGGAGAGAAAAAAATGCATGCTGGACATTTTCAGCACATGTTGTATCATCTTTTTAACACAGACTGAGGTATATTTGATCCAAATGTCATCACCATATCTTCATTAGTATTAAACTTATTCATGATTGTTTGGATAAAAAGAGAACTGGTCGTCCTGTACAATTACAGAAGGGTTACACAGCTTTCTCCAGCGATAAAATCAACTTTTAATCAGTTTCCCAGGTTTAGTCTTTAGTGTTTTAAAACTTGATTATTCAGGCCTTTGATCACTGATCTTGTTCATAAGATCTCAAGAACATAGAGAGTGGAATTATACATCTGCATTTGTTCAATCTAATCTCTAATTTGCTGCAAATGGGCCATATGATGTTACTGCATGTTGGCTTCAAAGTGCATCATGAGCTATCAGGTTTATTCTTCTTTTCTGTGTACAGAGAAATGAATTTCATCCTGTTCTTCAATGTTAAGGACCCACAGGACCACCACAGATCTGGTATTATTTTTGTGCCACTGCAGTGACACTGATGTGGTGGTGGTGAGTTACTGTGTACTGAAAAATGAACAGTGAATGTAGAACCAATCGGGTCCCTTTAATGTTAAGGTATATTACAGACATTAAACATGTAATATACACAAAATATGTTAATGTTCAAGGCAGCAGAGTAGCTTGGGAGTTAGCGTGTTCACCTCTCAGGACTGGGGTCTCAGGTTTGAGCCCCAATCTGAGTGGATTTTCCAAGTCTTAACTGTGGCTGCATGGGTTTCCTCCAGGCTCCATCCCACAGTCCAAAAACATGAAGGTGAATCGGCTACTCTAAATTGTTCTGGTGTGAGTGTAGTATGTCTGAGTGTGTAGCCAGAGATTCACTGGTGCCCTTTCCTGGCTTTGGCACAATGGCGTAATGCCCTGCCCAGTGCCCGGTGGAGGTGTATGGGGTCTCTCCGTGACCCTGAACTGTATTAAGTGGTTAAGAAGATGTTAAAGTTTATCATATATTACAATCCAATTAAAAGTACATAAACTGTAAGACAAAACTGTTGATCTGCTGTGGAAATCATCTACACATGTGAATCTAGTATCAATTCATCACTGTTTCAGGCCTTCTGAAAATACTTCAAAATACTTCATTCACCTGTTGTGAGTAGATTCTGCACTGGTCCAGTGTGCTTACAACTGAATTAAGGGTTCATAGAGGGGATGGATGGACTCAGAGCCAGAGAAAAGTTAAAGGCGCAAATATGACAGGTGCCCCAGGCCTAGGCGGGCACTCAGCCAGCGCAGTGAAATGCTTTCTCTCTTCTAAAATCTGAAAGCGAAAGGGTAGCAGTCAGAATGCATCAGCAGTGAGTGGACACTTCAGATGGAATTAAAGCTAAAGCCGGCTGTAGTTCCTGGCATCATATCAGTTCACTGACAGCGTCAAATACATTCACACAGATGAAAAGTCGAAACTTGGCTTTTGTAAAACTTTTTAAAGTACATGTAAAACTGTTAAAAAGAAATAAAATATTAATGTCAATTTTTTTTTATTAATTTGATCTCAGTTACTTGTAAACAGAAGCAGAAAATAAAAGTTCATTAATGCTTGTTACAGTGGTAAGGGCTACATTTACAACAATATTAAATTCTGTTAATATTTGTTCTATGTAATGAACATTTTAAACAGGTGCATAAAATGCACTTATTATTTTCAATTGTTCTCCAATGTCTACAGAGAAGGTTGTGGCAAAAAACAGTACCAGTCAAACATTTGGACACATCTTCTGCACATTCAGTGTTTTTCTCTTGCTTAGATGCAGCTTTCTTGTCATTTTCTCAGTCAGCTTTATGAGGTAGTCACCTGGAATGGCTTTCAGTTAACAGCTGTGTCTTGTTAAGAGCTCATAACTTGCATTTCTTGCCTCTTAATGTGTTTGAGACATCAGTTGTGTGTCTACTTTGAAGTAAAATCTAAAACATGTTTTGGTTTGTTTAACACTTTTAAGTTTACTACATGATTCATTATGTGTTCACTCAGAGTCTGGATGACTTCAGTGTTTATTTACAGTGTAGGGAAAAAACACTGAATGAGAAGGTGTTGGGTGTATAAACGTTTGACAGGTACTGTATGCCCAGATGTGGTTTTACATGGCCATATGCAATCCTATGAGTTGTAAATGTTGTCTCAGTGTTTCATACAGACTGAGGTATATTTACTCAAAATTGTATCACTATATCTTAGTATTAAAGTTATTCTCGACTGTTTAGTTAAAGAAGTAAATAGGATACCTTGTATAAACATGTATGTAAAGTGCTAAATTTGCTTTACTGCAAAAATGTTTAGCTCAATGTCAAATGAGGGAAAACTGTTATGTAACTGAAAATTACTTTAAAGAGCTGCACATGTTAGTATTGCTGATGAAATTGCAGCACTATGTAATATCACTGTTTACTGACATCCTGAAACTCTGTCAGGGACACCTTGAAAATAGAGGAGCAAAGTGAAACTCATTTAAAGCAGAAGCTCAGGCAGTGCAGGAAGCAAATGTCAGTGTTTTGTGTCAGAGTCTGGTTAAACATGCCTCAACACATTCCTGATTGGACGCAACACTGGATTAATTAGAACTGACATGCTGGCGCCATCAGCCCTGCCTGCATACTCCCCTGAATCTGTTAATCACCAGCACTTACTGCTCACTGACTCAGTGTGTGTGTGTGTGTGTGTGTGTGTGTGTGTGTGTGTGGATTTGGGGTTTACATTCACAGTAATTGGCTGTGTAGCAGTCATACTGCAGCTTTATTAAGCTGATCATTAAAGTTTGCCAAAAAATCAAATGTACCGGTACACATTATTCTCCTCACCATAAACATAGGTCTTCATCAAAGACATTTTTGGTATCTGAATTTTCTCTGGAGTTACATGTCTAAATGATGTTTGCTAATTCAGCATCCAATTCATTAAAATATCCCATGTTTTTGTCTATGAAATAACTGGGCAGCTAAGTAACATTGTAAAAATGGATAAAATCATGCAGTAATGTATGATAGTGAGTGATGCTTTGGTAAATGGATGGCAATACAAAACACAGTGGTTGACCTGACAGCTCTGGAGAGACAGAAACAGCTGATATCAACATACATGTCATATGGATGCTGAAAAGGTGATGTGCTATTGCAGATGGTGTTGTAGCCTACATTCAAAGTAGTTTATGTGCATATACAAAAGCCAACATATCACCTAGGTTAACCCCTGGGTTACCTTGAGCCTTCACAAGACTCCTTTGACACTTTCTAGAGTCTGGTCAAGTTTTACACAGCAGATAATTAGTAGATAACAGCAGTCAGCACACTTTATTGTATATATATAAAAATAAGCACAACATAAGCCGTCTGCCTGTTTGCTGTGCTGTCAGGTCTTTCTTTGGACTTTCTAGTATGCCTTTAATTCAGTTAAAAACAAACATTTTTGATGACAGCTCCAGCCAGGAACAGACCAACAAAAATGGGGAATGTCCCCAGAAAACAGAGACGTCTGATCACCCTAGGCTAGATGGCTATGCAACAGTATGTGTTATGTCCAGAGGTGTCAAGTAACGAAGTACAAATTAAGTATTAAGTAGAAATTTGTTATTTATACTTTACTGCAGTAAAGTATAAATAATGCTTTCTGGAAGTATTCCTGAGCCCATTCTGTTATTTCCTTGACAGTGGCATTCCTGTTTGAGGTGCAGTGATGTTTAAGGGCCCGGAGATCACGAGTATCCAGTACAGTTTTACGGCCTTGACCCTTACGCACAGCGATTGTTCCAGATTCTCTGAATCTTTTGATGATGTTATGCACGGTTGATGATGATAACTTAAAAGTCTTTGCTATTTTACGCTGGGTAGCACCATTCTGGTATTGCTGCACTATCTTTCTGCGCAACAATGGTGGAATTGGTGATCCTCTTACCATCTTGGCTTCAAAGAGACAATGACACTCTGAGAAGCTCTTTTATATCCAATCATGTTGTCAATTGACCTAATTAGTGTTAATTGGTCTTCCAGCTGTTTGTTATATGCTCAATTTCCTTTTTCCAGCCATTTATTGCTACTTGTCCTAACTTTTTTGGGATTTGTTGACACTGTGAAATTTTTAATCAACATATTTCTCCTTTAAAATGTTACATTTACTCAGATTAAACTTTTGATCTGTCATCTATGTTCTATTATGAATAAAGTATTGACATTTACCATCTCCACATCATTGCATTCAGTTTTTATTCACAATTTGTTTAGTGTGATTTTTGGATTCCGGTTTGTATAAACAAATACTATTCTGATACCCTATTGGTACCTGCACGTCACGTGTCTCGTCACTCTCCAGTAAGCTCAGTCAATACCACAATGCAGCGTTTTAAGGCAGCAGCACTTGAAGTTTCTAACTCCTGCCTACAGATCCAAAATCCTCCAAAACTAACAGAAAGACGAAGTGCAGTCCTCAAACAAGTTTATTCTGTCTTGTTTTTCCACACAGGTCCGTTTGTATTGTTTTACCAGAACAACAAACAAATGAATAAATAAAAAATATTGCTTAGCATAACAGGCTACGCTAAGAAAACTGTGCTACCTTAAACTACTGCCCTGATCTCCTCAGGGAAAAGTAATGGAGTACAGAGTAAGTTTGCAATCGGGGAAAGCAATCGATTGCCAGAAAAATAAAGGATTTACTCTAAATAAAACAATGCTCATAAATAACCTAGAAGACCATACAACACAAATTAGCAATATAATTGCTATTAAATATACATTTAGTGCAAAATGGCTCTTACATTACTAAAATGTTTTCATTTTCTAGAGGCATATATGCAGCTGAGACAGGTAGCCAGTACATCCCCCAAAAAATTCAACATTATAATTTTAATATAACATTACAGTCATTACAGCTTTTGGAAAAAAATGTATTTTGGGGTGGGGGGTGGGGTAGTGCACTATATGCCCCTGTGGCACAGCCTGTTGGCTTTTGTTTTCCTTACATTACTTTTACTTTTATACTTTAAGTAGTTTTGAAACCAGAACTTTTGTACTTTTACTTAAGTAAAAAGCTTAAGTTGATACTTCAACTTCTATAAAAGTCTTTTTAAACACTTATATCTGTACTTCTACCTGAGTCATGAATGTCAATACTTTTTACATCTTTGGTTGTGTCATACAGCACCAGGAATTGTGATATTATTGAATTTATGATACAATGAATTGTAAAACAAATAAATTATGCCCAAAACTATAAAACACTGTACAGATCTTGGCTTATTGACTACACTTGGGAAACTTGTGTGCATTTCATTTCTGGGCGAAGCAACAGCATAAAAGAATAGGGCCAGATCCCTCAGTGCTGATTTACTGAAAATGAGCATGAGCCCATCTGTGGATGTGGATGGAGTTGTCATTAGCAGAACACAGAGGCTCAAACTGGGGCACATCAACAACGTTTGTTTTCCTTGAGGCATGTGCTATATCGCTTGCACTCTCTGGGGCTGATGGATGTATGTGCATAAGTTCAAAAACACTCCTGGCCAAAGCTGGGTCTGTCAAACTCCAAACCCAGACAGGAAAAACACAGACTAGAGAGGAATTTGACAAAGGACCAGTCAACATAGCAGACCCTCAAACGTACAGTAAAGTGATTCCTTTACATTGTTAGCCTCAAAGGTTTGAATCAAAACATGTAATTTTTTATATATAACTCCATTTTTACAGTCCTTGCACTGATTACCGTACATACATCTCAACTGTTTAATCAAGTTCAGGGCTGTGGTGAATCCACAGGCCCCTTCACTGGGTGCTGAGTAGGGCATTGTGCTTTTTTTGTCCATTTTAGTCCCCTTCCCAATGTAGTAGAAGCCAATTAACCCATCCCCTCCGTTAGGACTCTCCCCATCACTTTGCACTGTTCCTGACTCTAGAAGGGTGAAGACAAGCACAAGCCTCCTCCGTTGCGTGTGATACAGCCACCACCTCTTTTCTAACTACTGCTGATACACCATCACTGGGAAGCCAACACGATCAGAGGAAAGCGCAGGATTCCCAGCTCTGAATGCACCAATCAGTAGACAAATGAGCCAGCGGACATTGCAGTGTGAGGGTGATAGAGAGAGAGAGAGCATCATCTACCCATCCAGAGAGAGCACGGCTAAGTTTTTTTGCTCTCTTGGGCCCCGGCTGTTGATGGCAAACAGCATGACCGGGATTCAACTCACGATCCTCTGGTCATAGTGTCAGTGTCTTAGCCTGCTGAGCCACTTGAGGCCCGGCATTGTGCTTTTTTAACCAAAGCGATTAAAGGGCACCAATCCATCCCTGGGCACACATCAAAAGTCCAGACTTATTGGCAACAAATCCAAAAGCCTGACTCTGTCTGTCATGGTGCCGGCTTGAGTCAAGTCACATGCTGTACACATTATAAAGGCATTGCTGCAGATGAAGTGGGTACAGGTATTGAATTGGCCTGCCTGCAGTCTCCAGTCGAGATTTTGAAATTTTAAGATTAAGATTAATCAATTTGCCAATGTGATTTGACCTCCGCATTTAACCAATTCGTGCAGTGAAACACACACACACACACACACACACACACACACACACACACACACACTAGGCTGTGAGAATTTGTGCCCGAAGTGGTGGGCAGCCCTTATCCACCAGCACCCGGGGAGCAGTTAGGGGGTTAGGTGCCTTGCTCAAGGGCACTTCAGTCATATCCTGTCTGGGGATCGAACCAGCGACCTTCTGGTCACAAGACCAGATCCTCACCACTAGGCCATGGCAAAAAAAAAATAAAATAAAAAAATAAAAACCATCTGCACCCCTGAAAGATGCAATGACAACAACCAGGTAATGTGGCACCTTAAGACATGTTTGCAGGAAGAGTGAGACAAAATAACACCTGAAACAATTAATCAACTGGTATCCTCAGTGCCACAATGGCCTTTAAATATGTGACCCCGCCAGGGAAAACCAGGCCAAAGTCACTGGGCAACTTATTGAGGTATCGTGTCAATATTGTGTCACTCACATTAGCGACAAAACTTAGCCACTCAGTTTTATTGCTGTAAATGAAAAATAATAGTCTCAGATTTCTATCGGAGTACATATTTTGATTAAAAACAAAACTTAAATTCACAAAAAAGTTGTTTTGAAAAAAACACATTTTGAAAAAAAAAAAGAATGACTTTGACCTGGTTTTCCCTGACAGGGTCACATGTAGTGAGAAGGAACGGCAAAGTAGTAAATGTGTTCCAACTTTTGGCCAGACAAAATATTAAATATGTTGAGTTACTATCTATTACATACTGTCTGAAATTAATCATTTCCTGATTTTGGGTTATTTCATTTAAGGCCCCCGATACCACCATCTCATTACCAGATGTGTCATCATTTCATAGTTTGTGTAACCTACCTACTATCATTAGCATTATTTGTAATTAGCTTACATAATGACAGAGTCATTCTGGCTATTGTTTTTAACCTTATAGGGGTAGAAACTCACAAAAATGTTCTAATTAATTTCCACTTTTAAACAGAGTGGTGTATAAGTGTGTCATGTTAATTTAACTATTTGAAAGACACATCAGCAGAGAAGACACTGCATTTACAGTAAACAAGTTAATCAGTTTAATTTCTGTTGTTTTTAAAATTTGGAACAGACGTGTAAAGGTGTGCAAAATATGCAATCTTCCACTACAAAATAAAACCAAAAGACCAAATTACAGTCACATTATATTCTTACATAAAAACAAACATTTGTGTTGCAATCGCAAATAAAATAAATACATGAATAAATAAAGTACTTAAATAATGGCAAACCACAACATGATAACAGCAGCTGAAAAATGAAAATTTGGTCTCTTCACAATTCCCAGAATGCACCGCGCAACCGGCAACATCCGGTTCAATGTAGGCCAGTGTGGCAAGCAGCGTGATAGTGTGTTTTAGTATTGATAGCATGGTGAACTGGATGTTGTTGGTTGCGCGGTGCATTCTGGGATTTGTGAAAGGGGCGAATGAACAATTTTTTTGTTTTAAACTTTGTACAAAAATGAAAATATGTGCATTTAAAAAATCACTGGCAGCAGCCAACAGCAAGAATCAATTAACTTAGTATTTGTGTGCAAACTATGAAAATAATGTAAAAATCACTTTTTGTAATTCCCTTTCCTTTACATTATTTAATTTTATTTAAAAAAATAGATTTTTATTATTATATCTAAGTACTCTTGAGGGCCCTAAGCAGCCGCCAAGTATGTCTTGGGCCAGCTCTGGTCAGGGAACAGCTAAATACAAGAGAGATACAACTAACAAACAGCAAAGGCTATACAAGGCCAGGCTAACGAACGGAGCAAAGGCTATACAAGGCCAGGCTAACGAACGGAGCAAAGGCTATACAAGGCCAGGCTAACGAACGGAGCAAAGGCTATACAAGGCTAGGCTAACGAACAAAGGCTATTCGCCCAGTGATCTATATTACTGGATAGGACACTGCCTATTCGCTAGCATTGAGGCTGGCGCGACGTCATGGAGCCGCCATGTTGTGTGGAAGTGAAGCTTGTAAACAATGGCACATGACCAGCACTGCTGCCTTCTCAAAGCTCTAACTTCGCTAATAACTGTACGATTTTCAAAATTTAAAGTTCTTTACAAAGAGGAGAAAAAAAAGAAAACCATGTTTTCTTGCCTTGCTGCTTCTAGCTAGTGACCGATGGCTCTACACAAGTTATAATATTTTTCAACCTGTCGACTGTCTTAATCCAAAGTAAGTAGACAGAAATCCAAAGTAAGTAGACCTCATACATATTAAAGTAAATGTAGAAATATTTAATGCTATCATCCGAGTTCATTTAATGTTACTGTAAACACATTGTAAAGCTCTATTTATGCTGCTACTAATTTTACTTTTTAGTCATTTAAAAGGTGTTGTCTATAACTTATAAGACAATTTGATGGGCCACTGACACTAAGTTGACAACACTGACACTGCATCATTGTCGCTATAAAAATGCCTCTAGTCTAGTAGTTTAGAGTTCTGATGCATATCTACATTTGATTACAGTAAGAGTTAATGTTTGTGATACTAACTTCATGAGTGTTGTTGGTTTGATGCAAGCCTGACTTAGTGTAATGTCTACGGAACTATGTCAAGTTTGTAGGTCAGAGATTATGGCTGTAATTCACAGATTATTACGAATAAATCATTTTAAAATGAATAC
This sequence comes from Crenuchus spilurus, assembly GCA_036984385.1. Taxonomy (NCBI): domain Eukaryota; kingdom Metazoa; phylum Chordata; class Actinopteri; order Characiformes; family Crenuchidae; genus Crenuchus; species Crenuchus spilurus. Next base: position 45,178 of record BRDA01007999.1, on the reverse strand, counting down.
ATACTTGTGGAATGTGATCCCCTGGTCTCTGCTGACAGAATTCCGATAAGTAAAACAATAAAACACAAAACATTGCAGCCCTTTCGTTGTTTGTAAACGCTGGCTTCCTTCCAATCTTGCCCTGCTTCCACACAAAATGGAGGCTCCTTGCCGGCGCGTTCAAAAGTCACGTGTGTCCTATCCAGTAATATAGATCATTGTATTCACCCCTTTCACAAATCCCAGAATGCACCGCACAACCGGCAACATCCATTTCACCGGTTCACCATGCTATCAATACTAAGCTACACTATCACGCTACTTGCCACACTGGCCTACACTGAATTGATAGCATGCAACAACGTGTTTACACTAAAAACTCACTGCATAAGTTGACACAAGATATGATGTTTAATATCCAAAGAAATATTATCTGCATATAGTTACAAAAGCTAGAAGATTATCACGTAAGTATTTACTTACCAAATAAAGTTGTAAACAGTATGTAGCGTAGCTGGCACAGACATAAATAAGAGAAATGGTGAACCGGATGTTGCCAGTGCATTCTGGGATTTGTGAAGAGACCGAATACGAGGCTAGAGCAATGATCTATATTACTGGATAGGACACACGTGACTTTTGAACGCGCCGGCATGGAGCCTCCATGTTGTGTGGAAGCAGGGCAAGATCGGAAGGAAGCCAGTGTTTACAAACAACGAAAGGGCTGCAATGTTTTGTGTTTTATTGTTTTACTTATCGGAATTCTGTCAGCAGAGACCAGGGGATCACATTCCACAAGTATGTATTCATTTTAAAATGATTTATTAGGTAAAAAGATCAGACAAAAGTTGAACAAATTAGTTCTCTTTCAAGGACAGTAAAGACATGCCCACATACATGTAGTGATGCTGTATTATGTATAGATCAGTACCTACTACAGGGTTCCTGTGAATGCTTGCAAAGTCTTGTATACAACCTTGGTCAAAAATAATGTCTATAATGTCTTATTCTACAGATGGAAGTCTTGCTATTTCTTATATGGAATATTTCTCTTCACAAAGACATTAATTGGCTTGAATACAAGTAGTCAGGTATAACTTAAAGGTGTGAAAACATGTAGAATTGTATGAATGTTAATAAATGAACTTAAACATTAAAAAACTGGTGCCTTTTAGTTGGAACAATAACACCAGCAATAAAATACAGGATTTCCATGAAAATTTATTGCAAGTATTTCAATACTGTAACATTAAATTAACTCGGATGATAGCCTTGAATATTTCTACATTTACATTCTACTTTTTATTTACGGAGGTCTCCGTGTTCTTTACTTTGGACTAAGACAGTCGACAGGTTGAAAAAATGTATAATTTGTGTAGAGCCATCGGTCACTAGCTAGTATCAGCAAGGCAAGAAAACATGGCTATATTTATGTCAGTGGCCATACGATAGCAGCATTACACAATTTAATTCTTTGTCTTCTTTGTAAATAACTTACATTTTGAAAATCGGATAATTATTAACGATTTTACAGCCATTAAAAGTCATGCAAGCAGTAAGGCCTAGAGAAAATGTCGGTTATGATGGATGCGAAAGCCGATAGTAGCCTAACATGTCATCAACCATTTTAATACTTTGATTAATGTTAAAGAGCTTTCTATCCTCTTTGTAAAGAACTTTAAATTTTGAAAATCGGACAATTATTAGCGAAGTTAGAGCTTTGAGAAGGCAGCAGTGCTGTCTATGTGCCATTGTTTACAAGCTTCACTTCCACACAACATGGCGGCTCCATGACGTCGCGCCGGCCTCATTGCTAGCGAATAGGCAGCGTCCTATCCAGTAATATAGATCATTGGGCTAGAGTAACAAACAGAGCAAATGCTATACGAGAAGCTAAACTATTGAACAGATCACAGGCTATACTAGAAGCTACGCCAAACTAAGACAAAAACATAACAAAGGGCTTGAGTAAAGAGAAGGTCAAGATAGAAACAAAGTCAAAAATGAAAGAGGCAAAACAGAATAAAGGTTGTTATGATTTACAGCAGATACAATACTTCATAATGAGAATGACAGAGAGACAGATTTATAGGAGGGATAACAAAAGGGAACAGCTTACAGCTGAGATGGGGATCACATGACTTGAAGGGGGTCCTAAGGGAATACTGCGTAATGTAGTGCTATAAAGTGCAAGAGGACTACAGAGAAGCGAAAAGAAAGGCCAGGATGATGTGAAGAGATGATGTGAAATGGAGTTTTGTACAGAAATTGAGGAAACAGGTCAGGCAGGAGGAGCGGGGAACATGACGTGCTCTTTATTTACTGAATTTAACATTTTGAAAAGCCAAATTAAATGTAATTTGTTAGTGCAACAGCTATGGCACAATAAATATTATGTGTGTATTTTTCCAATTTGTTAAATTGAGAAAGTAGATAGATTCTGTATACTAAAAATGTCCTGAAAATCTGTTCACTGTAGAGGTGAATGAGTTCATTAACGATAAAAACTAATTAATGACCTAATTAGCAAGCCCTACCTGAGCTGAAGTGGACTTGTCGGATCAGGGAGAACCTTGCAATATCTAGCAATGGCAGGGGCACAACACCAGTAAGAGTCCATGGATAAGACTCCAAACGTTGTACTCAACTAAACTGCCAAAGTAAACATGACTGAGTGTCTGATGAATGTAAACATATGACTGTATGTAAACTGTATGAGATTGCCCATTCTTGCTTGCTAATGCTACTTTTATTTTAAAGAGTGTAAAGTGAAGGCTAGTGTAAAAGCTTGGTTTGTCTTTCTCTCTTTCTTTGCACAGTTACTGAGTGAAACTTCATGTGCAAATGTGTCTCTCAGCCCCAGACAGAGCAGGAGCTGTGCCTTCACTCAGCTGAGCAGGGTTACACAGCAGGAGGGAACATGCCTTTGTCTTACAGGTCAACCAAGGGTGAGAGACAGCCCTGTGTGTGTGTTAGTGTGTGTGTGTGTGTGTGTGTGTGTGCGCGCGCGCGTGCTTGTATTTCTCCCTGATAGAGACTGAAAGTCATAATGATAGGAATGCATGTCAGATCTGTAAAAGTGGGGACATTTTGCTGGTCCTCAAAACAAATGTGCGCATTTTCATTACAAACTTTTTTTTTAAAAAAAGCATTGGCCGTTGGTTACTGAGGTTAAGCTTAGGTTTAGGTTTATTTTTTTTCTCAGTTTTACACAAGTGAATGGAATGTCCTCACTAGTATAGTATTACCAAAGTGTCTGTATGTGTGGGTATGCTTATATCTAATAGGGATGTGTGTGTGTGTGTGTGTGTGTGTGTGTGTGTGTGTGTGTGTGTGTGTGTGAGACAAGTATGTCCGGTCATAATTGACACCCCTGATGGAATGCATTTGTTACATTTTTAAGTGAAAATAAATGAACTTATCATCTACTACTGCATCTCAACACATTCAGATATTTAGAAAAAGTTTATTTCTGTTCATAATTTAATTCAAAAACATAAACAGTTATATATTTTATATTAATGACATTTAAAGTGACATATTTTAAACCTTCTTGTTTTAAGGTTGACACTGTTTGAATAGTAATTTACTATTATTAAATGAAATATTCTAATAATATGAGATTATGGATTCTGATTTTCATGAGCTATGAGCCAAACTGATCGACAGATTGAGGCTTGAGATGTCACTACATGTATGAAATGATGGTTTTCTTTTTGATGAAATGATGAACAAGAATGAATTTTTTCACAATATTATAATTTTTTGATGTGGCACAGTATATTTTACAGTTTATTTGCTAAAGTTATCACACTGGGGGGAAAAACTCAAGCATATTTTTACTCAAGCATATTTTGTTTAAGGTGTATGTTTCAGTAAATGCACAGAAATTGAGCACTAAAGATGTGCAGAAAGTCTCTATATGTATGTTCTCTGTAGGTGATGTCAGAATACTTCAAGTAGAAAGTCAAGAAAATGGTGTCATTTGACCTGGATGTCCAAACATATGCATGTGGTTGAATGTGTGTGCCTGTTGGGTGTGTGTGTGTGTTGTTATCCTTTATGTTCTAGCCCGTTCTCTTTATTTCCCCCCACATGTAGCACCCGTTTCCTTCCAGGAAGCCCTGGATGCCATAAAACATCAAAGTCTTTGGTACATAAGTACACTCCCAAGTAAGTCTGCCTTTCACACTGCTCACAGAGAGAAGAACTGATCTCCTGTTCTCTTACAGACTGACTGCACACTCATAAACCACATCACTTTTTTCTTTTCCTCATTCTTTTGCTCTCTCTCTCTCTCTCTCTCTCGCGCAGAGCGGTGGGGTCTGAGGCATGCCTCCTTTAGGGAATAAGAACATCTGGGTTTGTGAGTGCAGCAATAGAGGAGTAAAAACTCTTGGAACTGCTTAGCACATTTCCTGTGTTTGGAGGTCTAACTTTGTGTCCCCTCTCTCTCCCTCTTTCTCTCTCTTCCTCACTTTAAGCGCTGGCATTGGGGCAGTCTTTAACCGAAGTGTCAGCCTTCTCTCTTTTCTTGTCTTTATCTTTGCTTCACTCTTTGTTTGCTCTTTTGTGATGAGTCACGGTGGTCCTGTTAGGCTGAGGGCTGGATGCACTCTTTCAGGAATCTTGGAGAGATTATTCCACTGTTAGTTTTCCCCCAAGCCCACTGCAGAGAAGGGCCAAGGAGAGGAGACTCGGCTGGAGCAGGTATGTAACAATACCTCCATACTTTCTGTGCCCAGCCTCATTCTTGTGTTTCTGACTGATAACTCAGTCTACGGGCTCCTGTGCAAGTTCTCACTCAGTGTGACCTTAACAAGACAAACAGGACTTTGTGAGTTTGCATTTGTTTGAGATACTTTTGTTATGTTGTCATTGCAGCAGGTTTTCTTTATGTAGCCAGGTTTGTCTGAACAGCAGGATTACACATATGTATGTACAGTGGCTGCCGGGCCTTGTTAAAGCAGAGAAAACCTCTCATAGGTACCTCATCATCATTTTGGAGAAGGTTTTAAACTCTGAATGTTGTCTGTCCTCACTATTATCAGTATACTTCCACCAAGTATCAACATGCCATTGAGGTAAATGATTTCTCACTGAGGTAAGATTAGCACAAGGCATGTTTTTGATTTACCCTGAATGACTTCCAGTCATCCAGATGAATGTGATCTCTCCTTCATCCTCTCTGTTAGTGAGTAGGGCTGTATGGACATATTGATACACTTGAATATTTTTTATACTGTATCAGTTCTCATAAACACAATATACATTTTTGTTGTTTATGGTTTGCAATTCAGGATTAGTGGCTGTGTTTCATTTTGTGTTGATTAAACCCTCAACTGCTAAATAACAGTGTGGTAATCTGTCTTCAGCCATTAGACTCTTCCTCTCCAATGTAAACCAGTAAAGTGGATGCAGTGCTGACTGTTTTACATTAAAAACGAGTCACATTATATCACCTTGCCCTTTATAATGGTACAAAGTAGAGGTGTTGAAATTGATCGTGTAATCGATGCATCAAGATGCAGGTGTGGGCAATTCAGCATCAATGCAGTTACAGACCATAATCGATTATAACGTGATGTCATTCATCGCATACGTAATAGCAAAAATGGTGGAGATAGGTCGCGACGTTGAGATTAAAAATGCACCAAATGTTTTAAAAGCCAAAATATGGACACATTTTGGATTCTATGAGCTGAGTGGGAAGCACGAACTGGACAAGTCACATACGGTGTGCAAAGCCTGCCAACCAAAAGAAATAATAGAGAAAATTCATGTACCACATCGTGATGCATCACAGTATCGAATGGCATCGTTGACATGATAATCATAATCAAATCTAATTGTGAGATCAGTGAAGGTTCTACAGCTCTAGTACAAATATCATCAGGGTCTTGCCAATTCTCACTGTTATTACTTTGTATAACAGTAAAAGATCCTTACAAGCACCACTATGTAGCACTTGTGGCTTTGATGCCATTAAAGTGACAGTGTCTACAGGACAGTGTCTTTCCTGTGATGTCATTCCTTTCCATCCGCACATGCTTAATCTTTTCTTCCTATTACACTTTCTATAATATTTAACATTATGCTGAAGTCTGGATTATTCTTTTAAACATATTTTTTTAATTCCTGGTTTTTTTTCACAGGTTCTGATGAGACGCAGATGGAAATGAACCTTTAACCACATTGTAAGGAGGACATTCCTGGATCTGCTCTGCTCGGAAGTGCAGTACTGCTCCTTGTGTTTAAAAAAGCAGCTAAATCACCTGAACAGATGGGGCTGATAGATCTCTTATGGATTTTGGCTACTTTAAGCCATATCCTATACCTGGGCCAGACAGAAAGTTTGCTGAAGGCAAATTCTGGACTTCAGGTGATCAGAGGTCAGAGTGTCTCTTTGAGCACAGAAGATCTGCAGTTCAATACTGACGACACTTCAGAGGCCTGTAAAGTGGAAGTAGTGCTTAACGAACCCGTTACTCAGAGGGTGGGAAAGCTTACGCCACAGGTAATGCGCATGTCATAGTCATGAACACTGATCGACCTGCAGATTTATAAAACAGTTCTTCTCAATAGTACAGGCTTCTGGAGCCCAAGTTTAGCTTCAATATTAATCTAGTACACTTCCATTTAATCAAACACTCCAGAAGTATCTGAAGATTATGTTTGATGTAGGCAGATTGGGTTTGATCTAAAGTCTATGACACAATACAGATACAAGTCAGATTCCTTGTATCTGTAACAGACTTGGCAAATAAAGAGATTCTGATTCTGACTGCCCAAACCTGATTTTTGGCTTATGTAGATTGTATTCACATTGATTTTTGGTAGTATGGACAGTTAAAAATCACATGAAATCCAGATCTGTCTCAGTTCGGATGCTCAAATCAGATTTTGAAGTGCCTTGTTCATCACTTGCAACGTAACAAAACAAAGAAGTGATGGAAGTGCAGGGACTCAAAAAAACTCTCCAGCTCACTGTCTGACAGAAAGCAGCCCTGCACAAACTTAAAACTAATCTAAGCTGGAGTCTAATCACAGACATTTGAGGAAGCTATAATTTTTAACTACTCTTAAATCTTATTTTAGACTTATGTGTTATTAAAAATATAACACTTCTACTCTATTATCTATTTTCAGATCCCATTCTACTGAATCTTCTCATTTTAGAAAGTCTACACAGCTCTGTTTATTCAATTGTGTTAGTATGTGTTTGTTGGCTCTCATAGGGCATTTTTAAAGAAGTCCAAAACCTGAGAACCTGGCAACCCTCAAGCCACATCACCAGTGTAGCTGTAGTTACTGACGCCTATCTCGTTACCATAACAACTCAAGCGGATTGGCTTGTCATGTTCTATCTGATCACTTGCAAATAACAGTGTGGACAGTCATCTCAGCAGACCTGATTTCAGAATCACATCCGATTTGCCTGCAGTCTGAACATAGCACATTGCATGTCATAATGATACACTGATCAGCCATAACATTAGAACCAATTGCTGTGGATCTTCCGTGTGCCATCAAAACAGCTCAAACCTAGCAAGGCTTGAGCTCTACAAGAAGATGTTAATTCTTTAAGATCTGTAACTTGCAAACTTGGATCCACCATAAATGAGCCTGCTGTTCTAGCATGTCCCACAGAGCCTCAATTAGAAGGAGATCTGAGGAATATGGAGGCCTGTGTTGGTATGTACTGTAATGACCACTGCTGAATGGGAAGACCCCACAAGCCTTGCCATTTTGGAAAACCTCCTAGTTGGCTCTTGTCAAAGTGGGTCAGGTCTGCACGCTTACATATTTTTGGCCAGCATCATCTACATGAATCAAGTGTTCACTTGCTGTCCCAGACCTTCACACACACCACTGTTACGAGATAATCACTTATTTGCTCCATCTGAGAGTGGTACTAATGTTGTGGCTGATCAATGCATTACAATGCATCTATGCATCTTTACACCTCTAAGGAGAGTATGTTTTCTGAAGCAGGTCAGAGTGTGGTTGTGTACGCCAGCCTTTAGTATGCACATGAGATTGGCTGCAGATATGCTCCTCAAATATAATATACAGTAACTGCTGCATTATTCATAACAATTTGTATGATTTCTAATTGCATAATTATCTCTAATTATCTCTCAGGTGTTTGACTGCCACTTCCTACCTGATGAGGTGAAGTATGTCCATAACGGCAGCCCATTACTGGAGGAGGACACAGTCATGCTGAGGGTCTACAAGTAATAAATACATTTAACAGAACTGTTAAATTATATACTTCCTCTCATGTTACGCAGGCATACAATTACTACCTATCCTTAAATACTGATATTGTTACTGTGCTGTTCTGGAAAAGAAAAGACTTGCATTCTTTTCTTAGATTCACTGATTCTGAGACATTCACTGAGACGTTCCTGCTGAAGGTTGAAGTGTTGTCACCCCCGAAGAGTCTGGTAGAGTTTGGGAGTGTTCCTTTGGTGGTTCCAGCATTTTATGGCCTCTCCAATCCCATCGACAGCAGAGTGTTAACCTTCAGAACTGAGCCCAGTATGGTGTGCACTGTTCGTCTCCTTAACACTGAGATCAACGTGCCTCTGCTGGGTCAGGTGGTTACAGAGGATCCTGCTCAGAAAGACCAACCTTCTGAATCTAATACTGGGCCAAGGAGAAGTGGTGAGACATATTCCTATGTGTTTTACTCATTTATCTATTATGTCTTGCTTCTATTTGTATACAAAATGCTGTAGCATTGGGTCCTAAATTTGCATCTATCATGACATAGATCAATACGGAGAGTATGGAACTGACATATGAACCTCAACCTCTGTTGTGTCCTCCTTAAGTTCCACATAAGCAGAATAGTATTGGCTCACAACTCCAAACCTTACATACACCAGCAGGTCATTCACCATCAGGTCCCACACAGAGTTGGGTAAACGACCACTCAACACCACACATTCAATTCATAACCACTTTTCACTCACCACCTCTCTCTGATACTTCTCTTCCATACCTTGCACTCGTCTGTTTTCCCTCGGTACATAGTAAATAAAATGATTAAATAAACATGAAGCTGTGAAAAATGAATTAAAAAAAGAAAAAGAAACAAGTATAAAAACATTTATTATGTCACGTGTGCTGTAAACTAGCCAATCACAAACGTTTTTTTTTTTTTGCATCAAGTCTCTACACCAACCATTCAATTTATAACAGCTCTTCTCATCAACCTCCTCTCTGATCTACTTTTCATGCAAACCGTGCAAATTATATTCAATTATCATCTTTCTATCTCTCCTCTCCACTTTTTTCCTCAGCTTTGTTTGCTAGTTTCAGTTCCCACAGCCAATCAGAGCAGAGCTAATTTTTTATCCCAAACATAATCACAAAGCCTCCCTTTAAGTCTGCGTGGCTTAGCTAAGATGTATCTGTCTTAGACATCAGTGCATACATTATGCATGTTACTAAAATAATAAACGAAAAAAAGTAATAAAGTAAAACAAATCTAATCCAGTGACTTAAATCTCTTTAAGCTTTATTAGTCTTTTTTTTCCGCTTATTTTCAAGGTCGACAAACACCTATTTCTTGCACTGGAAATAAGGCTTGTGTCCATAACACCAGAGAGGTTCACTTCCTGAAGACCAGCTGCAGTGAGTTTCTTAGCTCAGGTCTGATGTATCAACACTTCAGCCCTCCTTCCCCACAGATTGACTATGTGCCAATCAGAGTGGAGCTCAGGGACCAAACCAGTCGAGCCCTCTTAGAGGTAAAAGGTCACAATATGTTAATATAATGACCAGCAAGTGCATGTCCACAGAATTCTCTGTCTGGTGTTATAGAATCATTACAGAATGTATTTAACTCTTTTAACTGCATGGGACCATGTGTGAGCCTCACTCAGCTCCTTTGTTAGGAAGATACTGAATTAACTATATATATAATAATAATAATAATAATAATAATACGTTACACTTATATAGCACCTTTCACAAACCCAAGGATGCTTTACAATCAGTGAGGGGAGAAAAAAAATAAATAAATAAGTTAAAAAAAAAAAAAAAAAAACATAGGAAGAACATTTTAAACATAGGAAGAGAGGGAGATAGTCTAAGAGAGAGAGGCAAGGCATTCCAGAGGGTAGGGGCAGAAACACTGAAGGACCTGCCACCCATAGTGGACAGCCTAAACCTAGGAACAGACAGAAGAGCAGAATCAGAGGACCTAAGTGACCGTGGAGGAACATAAGGCTGCAAGAGAGCAGAAAGGTAGGATGGAGCTAAACCATGCAATGCCTTATAAGTGAGTATAAGGATTTTGTACCGGATGCGTACAGAGACAGGTAACCAGTGAAGCTGTTGGAGAGCAGGAGTGATGTGAGCAGATTTTTTAGACTGGACTAAGATTTATATATGTTAATGAATGTAATGTTTTTAACAGATTAATAACTTTATTCACATTTAATAACAATATAAACTACACTATAAGCTATATAATTAATAATGAACTATACAATTAATAATGAACTATATAATTCTCTGGACAGGCGGAGAGTGTTTGGCTCCCAGTATTGCTCCATGGTGCTATGCAGAACCAGCCTCCCCATGCTGCCTTCATGTCCATGTTCATCCTGGAGGTGGACCAGTTCATTCTGACTCCCATGACCATCGCAGCTCTGGATGCCAAAGATGATGAGACCCCTCAGACCCATTTGGTCTTTAATGTGACCAAACCACCCACAGAGGGCTATATCACACATCTAGATGATCACACCAAACTCATTTCCTCCTTTTCTTGGCAAGACCTGAATGAGATGAAGATTGCCTACCAGCCTCCCAACAGCAGCCACACCAGCAGGCGAAACTATGAGGTGATTAAAAGGATCGTTTTGATATTCATTGTTCTAATGCTGGTCAAAGATAGGTACTGTATTCCCACAGTGAGATATGTTCCACTTAATAAACATCGGTCACCTTTTCGTATCTACACTTATTGTCCAGCTACACTTACCAGATAGTTGCACTTTGTAGTAGTTCACTTTATCTAATCCACTTGTATCACAGCATGCACTAATACACCACCACGTCAGTGTAACTGCATTGCTGAGAATGATGAGAATGCAGTACCCAAATAATTCCCACACTGTGATGGTCCTGTAGGGTTCCTGATCATTGAAGAACAGAGAGAAAGGAGCTTGACATAGTATACAGATTGACTACAGTCTGTAATTGTAGAACTACAAAGTGCACCTGTTTGATCAGTGGAGCTGATAAAATGCACAGTGAGTATAGATACAAGAAGGTGGTTATAATGTTATAGCAGATAACACAAGCAGGGTTAAATACAGAAATCTACACTGTAGCTTTCAGATTTTTATTCAGATTTAAAAATCAACATCACTACATTCAAAATGTAAAAAGAAGAAATTAAGAAGTTACCTTCCTTTGCCAAAAAGGGTACCACCTGGATTTAACAAAGCAAATAGGTAAGAGCCTTCCACTGGATAATTACTGCATGGGTTATTTAAGTTCTCATTTGTTAAACAACCAGGTCAAAAGACACATCCTGTGGTCGTGGAAAAGAAGATAATCTGTTTCAGAAGAGTCAAATTATTGACATCAAGCAGAGAAAACATCTAAGAAGATGCTGAAACTACAGGTTAAGAAAATTGAGTTAAGAACTGTCCAACACATTATTAAAAAGTGAAAGGACAGTGGGGGAAACATCATCTTCAAGGAAGGAATTTGGTAAAAAAAAATCTATAATATACAATGTATAATTGTGATTGGCGATCACTTGGTGAAATCAAATCATATGAAAACAACAGTAAAACAGAAGGATGTGTTAGTAAAAGCGCACACACAATTTCCACACACACAATGCAAAAAGAACTCAAGGGATTGGGACTAAAGTGCTTTGTAGCATTAAGAAAACCACTTATCAGTGAGGCTAACCAGCAAAAATGGCTTCAATTTGCTAGTGAGCTTAAAGATTGGACTCTGGAATGATAGAAGAAGGTCATGTGGTCTGATGAGTCCAGATTTACCCTGTTCCAGGGTGATGGGCGCATCAGGGTAAGATGAGAGGTGGCTGAAGTGATTCACCCGTCATGCCTAGTGCCTACTGCACAAGCCTGCAGGGGCAGTGCTCAGTGATCTGTGGTTGCTGCAGTTGGTTTGGGTTCAGCAACGTTATGAGCCCAAAGAATGAGGTCAGCTGACTACCTGAATATACTGAACAACCAGATTATTCCATCAATGATTTTTAATTCCCTGATGGCATGGGTATATTCCAAGATGACAATTCCAGGATTCATTGAGCTCAAATTGTGAAAGAGTGGTTCTCAGGGATCATGAGACATCATTTTCATACATGGATTGGCCACCACAGAGTCCAGATGAACCCTATTGAGAATCTTTGGGATGTGCTGGAGAAGACTTTGCGCAGTGGTCCAGATCTCCCATCATTGATACAAGATTTTGGGGGGAAATTAATGCAACTCTGGACAGAAATAAATGTTGTGATATTGCAGAAGCTTGTGAAAATTGTCACAGGGAATGCATGGTGGACTCATCTAAATGCAGTCCAAGGAAATATTAGAGTCTGTGACTTTTTTTGGCCAGGCAGTGTATGTTTGTAAATGTAAATGCATTTATTTTATGTCATAATGTCTTTTCCTCAGGTTGAGTTCCAGGCTATAGACAGCTTCTTTGCATCTAGTCCTCCTATCATGGTTCATATCTCTATTCGCATAGCAGAAACAAATGCCCCACGAGTGTCCTGGAATCTGGGTATGTCATATATCCTCATCACTTTGAACTTTTTGTTCATGAAATTTTTATATTAGTACATACTAATGCTTATAATGCTTCTTTTCATATAGGATTGGATCTGCTGGAGGGTCAGTCTAGACCAATCACATGGGAGAACCTGCAGATTGTTGATAATGACAATATAGATGCTGTCACACTGGTAGCTGTGGATGGTCCACTACATGGACGACTGAGTGTTCGAGGTGTAATAAATATGCTGTCATGATTTACTTTAGAGAAATGTGCTAATTAGCTACACAAACAGTGGAAGAAGGAATGCAGTTTTTCTCATCTCATGTCATTATGGCTGGCATTTGTATCTGGTCTCCATGGCTGCTGTCCAATTACGATAAATCTTGCTGCCTTTCCTTCAGTGTGCTGTGCGTCTATTATGTGCGCGGCTCAGGAAGCCTATGCGAGGTGGCCTGCATGTGTTTGCTAATCAGGTGTAAAATGCCCCGGTGTCTCGTGCCAGGGGCCCTCTGCACAAAGATGTCTTCAGAGTCCCAGCGTCTGTCCTTCCACTCCAGCGGGTGGCAAGACAGCCCTTGTTTTTGCAAAAGACCTGAATGAAGCAGATTGTAGAGGCTTCTGCCATTTCATACCGCTCTGCACATGGACCAGATGTATGACACAAGGTCATTTTGCTGTCAGGCCTGTTAGCTTAGGAACCGTTATGGAGAGGAGACAGTCATATGTCTTAAAATGCCTGACTTCATAAATGTATAGAACCATCCACAGGTTTAAATGTCCATCATTATTTTATTCAGAGCAAGCTTTACATCACAGTACATTTAGTGGAGGGCAGCATGGTTGCATGGTTGCCTCTCACCACTGGGGTCTTGGGTTTAAGTCCCCATCTGAGCGGAGTTTTCATGTTCTGCCCATGTCTGTGTGGGTGTCCTCCAGCGTCTCCGGTTTCTTCCCACAGTCCAAAAACATGGAGATCAGGTGGATTGGGTACTCTAAATTGTCTGTGTGTGTGTGTGCACACCGCAGTGTATTGGTGCCCTGTCCTGGGCTTAGTTGAATAGTGTAATGCCCCGCCCTGTGCCCAGTGAGGGGGTAGGGGACTAACCGTGACCCTGATAAAGATTAAGCGGGTGTGATAATGGATGGATGGATATTTAGTGGAGCTGTGGTCTGCAGTATGAAATGTGTTTTCCTATTAGAAACCAAATAGGACCGTGCTCTGCCTGTGGTTTCCCATGGAAGCAATGGTGGGATGTTGTTTTGATTCTTGGTTTGGAGTATCTCCAACCTCATGGCCCACTGCCTCGCTTCATTCCCTGTTGGAAGACCACCTGGTCAGTGCCATTCCCTGTCCTACTCAAACAACTTCTCTCTTTTGTAGCCAAACTCCCCCTTTAATTACTGTTTGCATTTCTTTCAGGGTTTATATGTTAATAGTAGATTCTTATGACAGAACAAAACTGTTCCAAAAGTTTGACTCCCCAGCCCATCTCCTCTCCCTACCTGAAAGCACCTGTTTGCTCATTACGGACATGTTGGGCTTCGGCATGAGTGCTGGTCCAACAGAGTGCTCTCTCTGGAGGGCTTGGAGGAACACTGGGAATTAATCACTCGCACCTCTAACTCTGGGATTCCGACCCTGGGGAAAGTCACCATTCAGCTGGTCCAATGCCTTCGGCCAAATGGAACAGTGCCTTTGTCTCCACGTTCTGTCCTCTTGAGTCAGGTGTCTACACAGAACATATTTTTTTCAAGGCTTTTTTGGGCCTGCTGCCCACAGCCACCTTTGGGCCCAATTACTAAGTTGTTTCTCCATTGGACTTGTAACCATTTCCCCCTTGATAAAGTTGCTAATTAGGTTTGCTGTGCAACCAGTCATCACTCAATCTGTCTGGTGACCTTGCCCTTCTGTCTCTCTGGCAAGCAGAAGATGCCCATCCTCACTATGGGCAGCAGTCACTGCCTGGGAAAGGCGCCATTTTTCTTTTTGTTTTTCTGCAGTGGGGATAAGGCAGAGCCAGGGTTTGTGCCTTTAGGCGAAAGCAAAACTTGTTATTTTTCACAATCTTGTCCAACAGTGACTAAAATGATGAGTGGAAAATATGCATGAATGAGTAAATTAGCAGAAGAGAAAGGAAGAAGGTAAAATGAAAGTTTTGATTTTGACTTTGATTCAAAATGCATCATTTGACAGATATCCATTGAAATGGAAAGAATCAGTTGTGGAGAACGGTTGCTTTAGAACCTCATCATGCATTGATTGATGGAGACCTGCTGAATGAACTGAATATTTTTTTCCTTTACTGACCAGGTGGGAAGGCATTCATGTTCAAAGTCAAAGATCTCCGTGATGGTGTGGTGGTTTATCACCACTCTGACAGTGACACCACCAGGGACTACATTGTCTTCCGAATCATGGACGGACGCCACAGCATCCGTCACAAGTTCCCCATCAACGTCCTCCCTAAAGACGATACCCCTCCCTTCCTCATTAACAACGTGGCCTTTGAGGTGCAGGAGGGGGGATCAGTACAGGTGGAGGAATACATGCTCATGGCTTCAGATCTGGACTCCAGTGATGATTATATTCAGTACCAGATCATAACATCCCCTCGGGCAGGAGATATGGTCAAAAAATCCTCTCCACATGAGTCAGGTAGGAAATATTGGTAATATTCGTATAGGAGAAGGAAGAAATCATTCTTAAAAGTATTTGAAATATACACTCACTAGCCACTTCATTAGGTACACAGATCTTGTATCTACACTTATTTTATTACCTTCACTGACCATATAGGTGCACATGGTAGCTCCACTGTAGTCCATCACTTTCTCTGTGTACACTGTTAGCCTCTTTTCACCCTGTTCTTTAATGGTGAGGATCACCACAGTGCTGATATTATTTTGGTGGTGGATCATACAAAGCACTGCATTGACACTGATGTGGTGGTGGTGTGTTAGTGTGTCTTGCACTGGTGTTAGTAGACCTGATGAAATAAACAATGAGTGTACATGCAAGGTATTTGTACCTAATAAATTGGCCAGCCAGTAGGGATGGGCGGTATTGGTGTTTTTCATACCATGGTATGAGCTTGAGAAAATACTGTACGATATTTATCAGTGTTTTCAAATAAAAGTTGCTAAATGTATTTTATAACTGCAGCATCTTGAATTAACTGAGCTAACATTAAATAAAACTTTTTCTTATGATAATAAGTACATGTTAAATGTGATGTGACCTTCTGTGTTGTAGGTGTTCCAGTGAAGACGTTCATGCAGAGGGACCTATTTCAGGGCCTGATCTACTACAGGCACTCAGGAGAGGAGATGTTTGAAGATTCATTTGACTTCATCCTCTCTGATATCAATCAGCCTCCAAATCTGTCGGACAGACACGTGAGAGCATTAAGTATAAAATACCATTAGCAGCCAGTCTTATCCAGAGTGCCGTACGTATGCAGTCATGTTACACTACCGGTCAAAAGTTTTAGAAAGTTTCTGGTGCGCCTAGTTGGTCAAGTCATCCTACAGCTCAGATAATGTTCCAAAACATCAGTCCAAGCTCTGCCAGAACTACATCAGGAAAAAACAACAAGATGGTCAGCTTGAAAACATGGAGTGGAGCACAGTCTCCAGACTTAAACCCCATCCAGCTGATTTGGGATGAAGTGAAAAGCAAAGCAAACCTACAAGAGCCAACATTTATGTGACGTTCTGCAGCAGATTAGTGAAGAACTGTCTGAAGAATGTTTGATGTCTGTTGTAGAAAGAATGTCACAAGTGTGTTCAGCTGTTATATCTGACAAAGGTGCAGCTTTGTGTCCAAAGTTTAGATACATTTTGGTCTATAAATTGATTCCATGAGTTCTTATTTAACTCCTGAGCTTTCATTTCAGAGTCAATGAGACTTTAAACTCAACTGTTTTCAATAAAAAACTGGAATAATTGGGGTGTTCTAAAACTTGCCCGGTAGTGTACATCTGTATGTGAAAGTAGCATTAGAAGTCATTCCCAAGGACTATAGTGTTGTGTGACTGCCCAAACCAGAGATATGCAGTATATATTATTATACAGTCCAGTTCATTTTGATTAGAATTTGAATTAGAGTGCAATTACTGTATTGAAATTAGTTTAATTTGGCAGTTTTTTGTTATTTTTATTATTGTTATTTTGTATGTAATAATAATAGTAAAATAACATATATTATATTATATTATTAAAATAACTAGACTTTTTGGCTCTGAGTGACTTGGTGGACATGCTGCTTTGCCTGAGACCTCCGGATGGGTAGATGGAGCTCTGTCCCCATCACTCCCACTGTATTGCTTGCGGACGCAGGTGTCTGTTAGCTAACACCTGAGCTTTTTCCCAGAGCACGTTGGCTGCCAGCAATGATGCAACAGTGGCAGTTTGAAAAGAGGCTTGTGCTAGTCCTCATGCCCTAGTGTCAAGAACATTGTAAGTGACTGGGGAGTTCTACTGTAGAGTAAGGACAGGTTAAATCGATAATTTAATTGTTAAAATAAACATTATTAATTAATAATAAATTATTAATTAATAAAAAATGTTAGTATACAGAGTGGCACCTGGTTGAGTATATATGTGACTCCTCTCTTTTACTCACAGACAGTGGTGATTCGTGTGTTCCCGGTAAAGGATCAAATGCCAGTGGAGGTCTCTGGCACAGCTCGCTCCATCACAGTAAAAGAGACTGAAGTTGTTTACATCACACAGAGCCACCTTCACTTCCAAGCCCCCGAGCACCCGGACACTGACCTCATGTACCTCATCACCCAGCCCTGCTTCAGCACTGCCAAGCCTGGGTACTGTATGTGTTAGGTCTTATTAGCTAAACAGAAAAAAAGACATTGCTGTGGTATGGTTTCCTTAATATGTAATACAGAACCCATTTCATGTACTGCTTGTGAAAATGTGTTTGTGCCAAATTCATCTTCTGTAGATACATAATAAGAGCTTCTCGGTACAATTCGGAGCTTAATTGCCCTTCATACGCTATAATACAACCCTTGTATGTGTGTCTAAGATGGTAGAATGCCCTGCTCTGTGCCCACTGAAGGGGTAGGGGACAGAATTAAGTGGATAAGATAATGGATGGAGAATATTATGGCTGAGTACGTAATTGTTTTACAGAATGTGTTTTCTTTCTCCAGGTTACCAGATGCAGGAAGACTTTTCTACACAGAAAGCACAAAGTCCATGAAAAAAAATGCCATGGTTCCTGTACTGAAGTCATTCACTCAGGTGTGAGGTCAATTTTATTACAGTTAAGACACAAGCCTCATTCTCAGAATGTATGCTGATTGGCTGATTGAACTGCTTTTTATTTCATTTTCCTCAGCATGCAGTGACCCACCACAAAGTGGGCTACATGCCCCCTATAGAGGACATTGGTCTTGAGCCACTCTTTGTGCATTTTGTTTTCTCTGTAAGTGACCAACAGGGTGGCACTCTCAGTGGGCTTGTGTTCAATATTACTGTTACACCTGTGGATAATCAAGCTCCAGAGGTAAGAAAGCTGCTTAAATGTTAAAGCTTTACTATTGTATGCATATACAGTATACTGTTGGTGTTTGTTTATAGTAGTTTTTTATATTGTTGATGTTATGTGAACACTAAATCAGTGACCTAATATAAATAGTTCAGAATTAGACAGAATACACAGTACCAGTCAAAACACCTTCTCATTTGTTTTACTTTGTTTACCTACATTGTAAATGAACACTGAAGTCATCCAGACTCTGAGTGAACACATAAGGACTAATGTAGTAAACTTAAAAGTGTTAAACAAACCAAAACATGTTTTAGATTTTACTTCAAAGTAGACACACAACTGATGTCTCAAACACATTAAGAGGCAAGAAATGCAAGTCATGAACTCTTGACAAGACACAGCTGTTAACTGAAAGCCATTCCAGGTGACTAGCTCATAAAGCTGACTGAGAAAATGCCAAGAAAGCTGCATCTAAACAAGAGGTGCCTACTGTGAAGAATGTCAAATATAAAACATATTCTGGTTTGTTTACTTGTTTGTTTACTAAATAATTACAGATGTGTTTACTCATAGTTTAGATGACTTTAGTATTAATCTACAATACAGAACATTTTGAATGTCCAGAAGATGTGTCCAAACTTTTGACTGGTAGTGTACATTATGAAATCATGTTTATTACAGTTTAAACACTCTTCATACTGCAGTTTAGCATGTTTACCTTCACCTCTGACCTGCAGATGTTCACTAATCTGCTGAGAGTGGAGGAAGGTGGCAGTAGTTTCCTGATGGAGGAGCACCTGCTGGTGCGAGATATAGACAGCCCGGAGGAGAAGCTGAAGGTGCAGCTGCGGACCCGTCCCCGGCATGGGAGACTGGAGCTACAGGGAGTGGTGCTGTCAGAAGGACACAGCTTTCTCCTTCACGATTTAAAAGCACTGAAAGTCAGGTAGGACTAATGCAGGGAGTGAATCAAAAAGTAAGACTGAGGTTGTCATCACCCTATATTGGGGATTTTCTTTTCGGACTGATATCCATAGTAATATCCTGATACCAGTACTGTTAAACTGGAGATTTGTACAATGAAAAGCAGAAATTGTGGACAGTAAAATATACGATGGTTATTTTAAGTCATCATGCAACCTGTCAGTCTCAGTATGTGGCATAACATTACAAAAAAACTTATCAGCCTCTCTGTTTTGTTACAGAATGCAACATGAATGTATCGACAATATTGATTTCAAATCAATAAATTCAATTAAAGTGGACCTTCGGTTATCAATTGTTCTGGTTATCATACAATTCAGTTACCGTTGATTTTTTTCGGGGTAATTTTGTCCCAGTTATCAGTTACCCAGCTATCATTTATCTGCCCAGTTTTCATCGGCATGCCCATGTGACTTACCACAAATTTTGTGAAAACAAAGCATCCACCCACGCATTCCTTACTCACCCACTCGTTCATCACTAACCCACACGTTCGTTGTTCACTGTTCATTTGTTTTCGCACTACCACCTGAAACAAATCCCGAGAACAGGTGTACAAAACAAAGGCTGCCAGCTGAACCACACCAGCACTCTCTAATCAGAAGCTAAGCTAAGCTAAGAGCAGCCAGCAAAGGCTGATGTGGAGTCTATAGGCTTAAAGAAATCAATATTTTTATGGAAGGATTGATTTAAAAACACATCAGAATTGAAAGTATTGTAGCATTGATCCACCCATCCATAGATTCAAGTCAGATGATTTTGTCTATGAGAAAAATTAGCTCAGAGCTAATAACAGACTATAGAATGATGAACAACATCAGTGGTTTATGAAGCAGATGTCATATAAAAGTGTAATATCCACCATTTTTCTAAGTATTTAAATGACTTTATACAACAATACAACAATCTTAACTGATAAGATTAAGATTGATTTTTCAACAGTGTTAATGGACATCATTGGTGAAACCCCCAAAACCCCTCAAATGTATTGATGGTATTTCAAGGTTATTAAAAATACAGTGGTAACCCTACTTACGAGTTTAATGCGTGCAGGAGCCGAGCTCGTTAGCTGGTTTGCTCGTTAGCTGGATGCATTTTCCCCATAAGAATACATGTAAAACTGATTAATCCGTGTCAGCCGGTCAATATACAGTATACTTTAATATGCTAAATAATGTGTTTATATGGGTTTTTTAAAACATAAACGACACGACGATGGTGCTCGTGTAGGGTGGACGCTAATGAGGAGACCGACGGTGCTCGTGTAGGCAGGCGGCTAAGGAGGACAGGAGGACGGGCGTACGTGTATGGCATGGTTACACTTATCATATGAAAAGTAAAAGTAAAATGTATCTAACTTTCTTGTTCACTACCTTTTGCTACCTTTGCGTCGCTTTCACTAGCACTTTCGGTCAAAGGTATTGACTGACCTCTTCTTCTACGGTAGCGTCTAGGAGATGCTACAACCGCAGCGCCCCTAGTGATTTGGCATAGTTGAAGAAATTTACGCTACTCGTTAGCTGGAATTTTAGTCGTTACCTGGAACAAAAATATTCCGAGATCTTGACTTGTTACCTGGAATACTCGTTAGTAGGGATGCTCGTAAGTAGGGTTACCACTGTAATAACACTGTCCAGTTCTGGTCTTGGAGAAATGGAGTTCAGTATATTTTGTTTATTTACCTGTTCAAGCACTCAGACTGGACTTTGAGCTGAACATCTATGTCCATAATCATAAAATAATAATATTATTTCTGGTCTGTATTAATATACAGATATGTCCATGATGACTCTGAGACTGTAAAGGACAGTGTAGGCCTCATGCTCACAGATGGAATAAACTCTGCTCAGGGAGAACTCTTAGTTCAGGTGAGTGTCAGTATATAAATTATATTTAAACACTGTAAAAAAAAAAACATCAGCCCAACTTAATACTTTAAGGCATCTCACTGCGCTCGTTTTTTGAGTTTAAACAACTTAAATTTTGGTGGAACAATGGCTTGGTGGTTAGCACATTTGCCTATCTTGGGTTCAAGTCCCTATCTGGGTGAAGTTTTCATGTCCTTCCTCTGGAGACTCCGGTTTTCTCCAAAAAACGGGGCGTCCAAGAGGAGGAAATCATATCACTGTGATTAAAGGCGTCCTAGCTGGTTTGGATATTGAATAAAGGTGTGTTGGGTTTTATTTGCCGATTTCAGAGAGGAGAACATTAGTATAAAATAAAACGTTTATTGTTCAAATTAACCGAGTTGTTTGAATTAACTCAAAGTTTTGTGAAAAAAGGTAGGATAACATTATCTAGGTTTGTTTACACACTTTGTATTCGGTTTTGGTTGTATTTAACGGAGGTCTAAGTCGTCAAATGCATCAATATAGCCAGTTAGCGCTTAGCCATTGTAACTTAGCTAATGGCTGAAGTGTCTCTGTTATCTTGTAAGCTAGAATAGCTGAGCTAGGATAGTTTAAATATGTATGTGTGTGTAACTGTAATAAAAAATAATCATAATATAGTGCAGTTCAGAAAGTTAACTTAAAGTATTAAGTTGGGCTGACTTTTAGCGGAGAAGACCCTCAAATGTAGCAATTATTTTCATCATGGAATTTAATGCAAATTGGTAAAAAACAAAAAAAAGTTACATTTTGCCTTTTTGTCTTTTTGTTTTACGTAGCACTAATTGGGAATACTTTTACAATAAGTTTATACACATGATTAGTTCTTAAGACAACAGCACTACATGATTAAAAATTTTCTATTAAGCAGCTAATATTCATGCAAAATTATATCTCAATTTCTTTATTAGATAATACCTTTCTTAATAAAGTCTTATTTTAGCAATTAGGTCTAAATATTTTTAAATATCAAGTAAGATAGCTACTAAAGTGGCTGTTAAAGATGGCAAAATGTTCCCATAACTGTTCAACCAATTTGTGACCAATTAGTTTAAATTTAAGATTTATTTTTTTGAACCAATAGAATCAGTGCATACTTTTTAATATGTAAATTAGCCTTTGTGTAGATTAATTATAATTTTTCACATGCAGCCCAAACAACAGTTTTATTCATTTCAGATTTGTTTTTATGTTTAGATTCTTCCTGTGAATGACGAGCCTCCTCAGTTGGGCTCAGGCCTGAGGGCTGGACTGTCCTGTGAGGAAAACGGTCGTGTGCAGATCACTACAGATTATTTATTTGCAACAGATGCGGACAGTGATGATGCTCGACTCACCTACATGCTAGCTCGGACCCCCTCGCGTGGAGTGCTGCAGCGGGACAGAGTCACTGTGGACAAGTTTTCACAGTTGGATGTGCTCAATGGTCTCATTTTCTACCTGCACACAGGTGAGAGGGAGTCCAGACAGCAGTGGTTACTGTGATTTTAAAATGTAGATGGGATGTTGCACTTAAAGCAAGAACTCGCATACAGTGATGCCATCTAATACAGTGCCACTCATTCTTATAATCTCATTATTATTAAGATTCCTGGTGACCATATGGACAGTGTTCCTCCAGAACATCCTGCCTTGTGTTTGGGTCTTCAGGCTTTTGTTCATGATTCCTCTGAATGTATCTATCCATCTTGATTGTGGCTGCTCTTCCTCTTTAATTTTGAACTGTTCCTGCATCACGTTCTCAAGTGAACTGGTTCTTCTCATAATGTGTCCAGACGAAGAGAGCTTCAGTTCTAGTGAAAAGTGAAGTTTGAGGATCCATTTGTTTGCTTTCCTGTCCAAGGTTCTCAAAAGTCTTCATCAACTCCAAAGTTCAAAGGCATCCTACACTTCATTTATTGTCCAGCTTTCTCAGTAATAAAGAACACTGTCTATGACAATAGTTCAGGACACTTATCTTTGTGTTGTGTTTCTTCATTGGCTGTCTCTCTGTACTTAGGAGGTGAGATTGGCCCAGACCCTGTGTCAGACACCGTCACTCTCATAGTGTCGGATGGGGAGGGCGGAACAACAGATGGTTGCTGCCAGGAAGACGCTGTCCCGCCACCCGTCCCTCTGCACGGGACACTTCCTGTGTATGACCTCAATGTCACTGTGCTTCCTATTAACAACGAGCCCCCATCCATAACTACAGGTAAACATCTACTGAGACTAGCATCCCTTCCATGCACGTGATGCATGCATTGTAGGCAACGTAGATCTAATAAGGTATTCAGTCATTTGTAATTAATGTAGTCAGTCTTTGTCGGATGTGTAATTAATTCATTTCACAGACAATTTAAGCCTTGGGAGTCTGTTATTACCAGTGATAACATATATTTTGAGCTCATTGTAACATTAACAAGAAAAGAAAGGCAAGAAAGAAATAGAAATTTCTTGGAGAAGTGGGACTTTTTTTATAATTATTTTAATTTGATGAAAAGCTGTTATGCACATAGTCTTACATTGTCCACCAGAAATAAGTCTGAGGTGCTAATGTGAGCTTGTTAATACAGTCTAATTTATTTTATTGTTTGTTATATAATCTGTTATTTAATTATTTACACAGTTTACAACAGTAATACTAGTACTTCTCCAAAAGTTAGCATATTGTGAAAAAGTTAATAATGTTCATACGTTTATAGAAGTCGTAATGGTCATATATTTTATATTCATTACATGTAACGTGGCATTTCAAATCTTTGTTGTTGTTTTAATGTTGATACTGTTTGAACATGAATTTACAAATTCAAAATGAAATATTCTATTAATTTGAGGTTCTGGATTTCTGATTTTCATGAGGTATAAAGTTATGTTCACACTGTAGGCAAATCTGATTTGTTCCTCAAATCCAGTCTTTTGAGATCCAATCTTTTGATCCAATTTGCAAAAATCTAATTTAATGCGATTTTTGGCAATACAGACTATCAACAATCAATCTGGATACAATCTAGATAGGCCAAAATAATCAGATTTGGTGCCTGAACATAGCAAGACTGATCAACATTAAAACACAAAAAGCCTTGAAATGCCAGTTTAGCTTATTGAATAAAATTTTAAGCAACAATTCACTTTTTCACAGTATTATTTTTTTTTAGATGCACTAGTATGTATAGACTTCCTAAAGCTTTAAATCCAGATTTATTCATTGTGGTTTTGTTGGTGTTTACCAGCCTGCTGAGAACATCACTTACTCATTGTCTTCTGTACTGAGCACAGTCAGGAAGGCAAGCATTGTGTCTTCATGCACATATACTCACATACGTCTCCCAGCATTTACATTACATTACATTTATTCATTCACAAGAGCTAAAGCCAATCCGGGGATTTGCTCTAAACCCCCGAGACTGGCAAGAAGCTCTGCAGTTATCAATGAAGAACAGTGACCACTGCGAGACAATGAGAGGAAGGTGGATGTCAGTCTGATGCCTACATGAGCTCCCAGCATGCTTGTTGTTGATTTCTTCAGGGACGTTGGAGAAAGTACAGCTGACTTGGATTATGATGGGAGCACAGCGTGAGAAAGCGCTACAGCAGAGAGCGCATAAATACACTCCCCTCAGAGAAAGTGGACAATGAGGCAGAGGCGAACACAATAGAGCCTCCCTCGTTCAGGAAAAGACAGCGCACACACTAAGCTCACCCCTCCGCTTCTCCACCTGCCAAGATTTACCTCTTGCGTACCATCCCAGTGACAATCTCCATAATTCTCCAAATCCAAGGCCAGAACATGCCATGGACTGCATCCACACCAGACCTGGGCAGGTTTATGATGAAATGACGTTTGTTTAATTAATTTGCGCTGAATAAAGAATGACTGGAGTAAGAGCATTAAGCAAGTGAAACGAGAGGGAATCTGGCTTTTCCTCACTTTGAGATGACAGTTTTATCACCTTTATCCCAGACTGTTGGTCATTAATTTCTCCCCTTGTTGCAGATCCTGATCCAAATACAGCCCCCTCCGTGCCCGTTCCCCATTCATTATTTATCAGCGCAGTAAATGGGAGCAGATGCCAGTGAGCATGGGCATGATGGCTTTATCAGCACCCAGGTGGCAGCGGGCTGGCCAAGAGCCGAAAGAGAGTGGAGCGAGAGAGAGAGAGAGAGGGAGCACCAGGGGGGCGGCATAGCGGGACAGCGAGAGCGATTGAGAAGTGAGAGAAAGAAGGGGAGACTGAGAGAGATAATGAGACCACAGAAGAGAGGGAGAGTGCAAGGAGAGTGGGCAATAAAAAAAGAACAGCGGGCAGTCTTAGAGAAAATCATGGAATTCACAGCTACTGAGAAAAGAAGATAAAGATGGAGATAAAGAACTTGATAAAGAGAGCTGAGCTTGGCATATTGTGGATCTTGCACTACTATTCAAAAGCCTGGAATCACTTGTCATATTAGCAATTACTAGTAATTAGACTGCAAAGTTATAAACTGAACAACACAAGGTATTCTTACTTAACTGCCTTATCTTAGGGTGGCATATTGGCAAGAACTTGGTAATATGGTAACTATCACAATGGGAGTGTAATTCAATATATTGTTATTTTTTAATCTTTTAACAAAACTGTGAGGTGCAAACTTGCTTTACTTGTTTATTTACTTATTTTTTAATGACCCAATTTTCCCCCAATGTATTAGTTGACCCACCCATCTGCAAGGACTCTCCCAAATCACTTGTAATGTCCCCGATTCTAGGAGGGTGAAGACTAGCACAAGCCTCCTCTGATGCATGTAAAGCCAGGCTCTGCCTCTTTTCAAACTGACACCAGTACATCATCACTAGGGCAGCCAACAAGCTCTGAGGAAAGCACAGGATCCGCAGCACTGATGGATTAGCTGGCAGACGCCTGAACCAGCGTACATTGCATGGTAGTAGTGATGGGAAGACAGCACCATCTACCCACCCAGAGAAAGAACGGCCAGTTTTTGCTCTCTGGTGGTTGATGGCAAGCAGCATGAGCAAAATTTGAATTATGTTTATGTTGAAATGGAAGAGTCCAATGGCAGAAGAAAGATTACAACACTGACATCTAGCAGTTGGAGGTTTAAGCACAACACTAACTGCACCACTCTCTGATATATTTGCATGTAAACTACTATCTAAAAATTCATACATTTCTGAGAATTGGTACAGTATCACTAATTATAATCTCACATCACTTTAGTGTATTAGATCTGATACCATGACTATGACTCTTCCTCTGTTAGGAAGCATGTTGGTGGTGGATGAGGGCTCTCAAGTCTGTCTATGTGGAGGTGTGCTGGCAGCTACAGACCCTGACACCAAGCCAGAGCAGTTAATCTTCCACCTGGAGAGCCCACCTCAGCATGGCTTTCTGGAGAATATCCTGCCCTCACCTGGCTTTGAGAAGAGCAACGCTGGAATCCGAGTGGGTCAGTGTTCATCTCTGACCTACCTGACACGAATGACTAATACGTTTATGTAGACATACACTAAGTGAAACTGTCTGAATGAAGTTTCTTTCAGTCAGCTCCATCTTACCTCTGGATTCATCAACTATGTCCAGTCGGTCCACCAGGGCGTGGAGCCCACTGCAGATCACTTCACCATTAGTGTCACTGACGGAGTCCATAAGTCAGTGCCTGTACCTGTTTACATCATTATCAACCCCACCAATGACGAAGTGCCGTCTCTGAAGCTCCACAACTTCACGGTCAGTCAGCCTTATATGCCATTGTTTAGTTTGTAAACACCAGTTTAGTTGCAGATGTATAAATGTTTAAAACTCTTCTTAAAAATACATAAGAATATATTTATAATCTGCAGAAGTGGTACACTTGTTGAAACATGCTTCAAGAGTGCTAATCAAATGTTTAAATACAATTATTTAAAATAAATGCAGCTTATTATTTGCCTTTACTTATCACTGTTCTAAAAATGTATGTTTCGTGATCAAGCTATAAGAGTTTGTGTTAAGGATGCAGTCACGTTAACCAGAAGGTTGCTGGTTCAGTCCCCTGAACTGTTCTGTTGCCCACCTCTGGGTGCTGTAGATAGGACTGCTCTGGGCACATGTATTCACTTCTCAGATGCATTACATGCAGATTGGTCATGATTGGTCATTGGCACATTGGTCAAACTATCAAGCCTTTTAGCGACCCTTCTTTGTCTCTCTTCTCACCAAAGGTCATGGAAGGTGGAATGAAAGACCTCAGTTCTGCCATTTTAGATGCTGTTGACCTGGACGTTCCTCCAGATATTCTGACCATAACTGTTCTTGTGGCCCCAGCTCATGGGTCATTGCTGAATGCTATCTATGGCCTGGAGATGAGCCGATATAAAGAAATGGGCACTGAGCTCTTACAGAGAAGTCTACCGGTGCATTCTTTCACCATGCAAGCACTGCGGCAAGGTGAGCTTCACTTTACCAGAACCATGACATTTAAAAATAAGTGTCAAAATGAGTTCTTTGGAACAGTGCCAATAAAGAACCACTGTTGGTTCCCTTAAAAGCATTTCAGTTGTGTAGTTTCAAATGCTTTTTTGACTACAGAGGTTCTTCTACGCAATTACTCCAAAGAACCCATTCTGGTACCTTTATTATAATGGGTTTAAGTTGTTTTGAAGTGGAGTGGTGTGTGGATTTGGATGTGGAGTGGGTTTAGTGTCCCACCATGAAGCTGGACACCCCTGTGACTTCCAAAGGGCACAGGTTTGTTTTCTCTGGGGCTCAGTCTTGCTGAACAGATGTTGCAGGAGACAGAGGTCATGGAGCGCCTATGGTGCTTCTGCTTCATCTGCAAAGTCCTTTCCTGGGCAATTACCTCACAGCCATTGTGTACCCGGTGATTTGTGCAGCTGCCCTCCCTGTAAGAAAGTGATGTAGAGCAACAGAAGTGTAGGTGACCTGGGAATTAGCAAATAACACACAGGCAGTTTGAAAGACTTAATCAAACATGATGCTTTACAGTGAACACTGATAGGGACCAAAAATGCTTGCAAATTTAGGACAACTGCATGTGTTTAATAGTATTTTTGGCATTTTGTTTTCTCTGACTTTGATGACCACATCTCACAACAGACATACCTTATTAAATGAATCAATACTTAGCCCACAGTGATGGGAAATGTGCTCAGAAAGTATGGTGGTGCATCCACCATTAGTCACCATCATGTTTCTTATATACAGTGATATAAAGCTAGTTAGCACATAGAAAATTCCACACACTGACCCACTTTGGCAACCTGACTGCACATGGCCCAGCGACGCTTTGCAAGAGTTTATATGGACAAAGCCAGAGTCTCCAAACATTAAGTAAGAGGGCTACAAAGATCATATTAATGTTCTTGTAGGTAATGTTACTGCTCTATCTCTTCATCTGTGCATTCCTTGACTCCTTTCCTTTTGCCATGTTCCACAGGAATGAAGATCATGTATATGCACGATGACACAGAAACCCTTAAGGACAGTTTCACCATGCAGCTGACAGATGGCAGGCATGCTGTCCAGGGGACGGCGTGGGTCCATATCCTACCAGTCAATGATGAAAAGCCACGGCTGCTAAAGTAAGGATGCCCTGGGACAAATCCTGAGCCAGAAAGGCGGACGGAAAGAGGGATGGGAGGAAGGGTTTTTAACAGAGCAGAGTGGACAGGGACTGAAGGGAGGGGTTACATTTAAGGCAATGTGTGGCCGGGGAATCTGCATCTCCCTGGCACAGGTACTGGAAATGAAGTTACATCCTTCAGTAAATTGCGATGCTTGATCCTTGATCCCCCCCTTTTCCCCCTAAGATCAGGAAGGATGTTTTATGTTTTTTTGACTCACCGAGTTGGCACAGGGTGCACATGCAAACTCCACAGTAGCAGAAATAATGTGTTTTTTTGGCAGTCGCCCGCTTCCTTGTTGTTCATGTTCTCTCGGATTGCAGTGACAGGCCAGTCTCGCTTGCCTTTGTTTCCCTTCAAATGTGTCCGGCTCCAGTGCATTTGCGTATTTATTTATTTAGGATTCATTTGAGCATGCAGGCTTGGCATCAGTACCCACTGTGCTGTCAGCGTCTTTGGCTTTGTTTTGATCTCAGGAATGCAGGTGTGGAGGTGGAGGCTCTGGAGCACAGGGTCATCTCCAGTGTAGTGCTGGAAGCAGAGGACAGTGATACTCCTAATGACCAGCTCTTCTATGTTCTCAGTGCAATCCCCAGGTTTGGCATTCTGCAACTCAAGGTTAGCATTTGTATTGGTACAAATAGTAAACATTACTACTTAATGGATAAATGTCACTCTGTAATCATTGTTTTGCTTACTTCAGTAATGAGTAAGTTTGTAAAAAAAAAAAAAAAAAAAAAAAAGTCAGAGACAGAAAATATCTTGTATATACCTTATATTTATATATTACATATCTATAAATGTATATACTAAAAAACAATACATTATTTCTAAATATACCATAATACACAGTATCAATATTAAAAAAGGCTTGAGGTCACTTGAAGGCCTCTATGTCACTTAACATGGAACATATACAGTATATATACACACTACCAGTCAAAATACACTACCGGCACTCTGAAATGAAAGCATAAGAACTAAATAAGTTCTTTGGACTCAAAGCAGCACCTTTGTCAGATATAACAGCTGAACACACTCGTGACATTCTTTCTACAATAGACATCAAACATTCTTCAGACAGTTCTTCGCTTATCTGCTGCAGAACGTCACATAAATGTTGGCACTTGTAGGTTTGCTTTGCTTTTCACTTCATCCCAAATCAGCTGGATGGGGTTTAAGTCTGGAGACTGTGCTCCTCTCCATGTTTTCAAGCTGACCATCTTGTTGTTGTTTCCTGAGGCAGTTCTGCCAGAGCTTGAACTGATGTTTTATTTGTCTTGTGTGCAGACAGATGCTGGTTGGACTGACCTGAATGCAGGTCAGAACTTTACACAGGATGATGTGGAAATGAACCGCCTGTGGTACAAACACACCACCTTCAGTGGTTTCAGAGGACATGACCGTTTCCACTTTTTCCTCAGCGATATAGACAACCAGACACCTCCACAGAGTTTCTTCATCTCTGTCCATATTGTTCCAAAGGGTATGAAACGTTATGTTTATAACAAACCTCTTAACCAATTAACGCCACTATTGTCTTACTTTCCTCCCTCTATAAGATTAATCACTGAGTAATAAGTCTGGACTTCATCTAAGGTTTAATTACTAACAGAAACCAGATTTGTTTTGACTGAGCACCTTCTTGTGATGCTGTGAAATCACACTTGTAATAGTGGTTACTGGAGACCGCTTACATGTCTCTCCATACCAATAGTGTTTTGTTTTCCTGTCAATCAAAACAATAGAGAAAACAACTTTGTTGACTGGTTTAATCAGTGTGCATGTATAATGCAAAGCTGTCCCCGTGGCCACAATAGTTTTGCTGGTTGAATGAGCAGGAGAGCGTGGCAGGCAAGGCCCTTCTGGCCCTGGTGCTGCTGCCGTGTCCAGGTGGAGCTGAGGTGAGAAGGTTTCGACTCTCAGGAAGAGCCACCTTCAAACGCCCAGCAGGCTTGAATTATTAACATACCAGAGAGCCAACAGCTGCACCGTGTCCCAGCTCCCAGACCTGTCCTCTCAGTCACAGCGGTGCATACACAACACCCACAAACTCACTACAACTCATTCAATCTGGAGATGATGTCAGTGTGAGAGATCAGTTGACCTACTTCAACTGAAGTAACTTTATGATCACCCACGTCACACCCATTAAGCTGGTTTATTACTACACATTTCATTTCAGTCAGAGTAAAGCGTATGAATGTCTGTAGTTTTTAGAGTGTTGGATAAACGTGGAATTTTTCAATATTTGAGAAATAAACATAATATAAAATTTCTTCAAAATTAATTCTTAGGACTGTGGCAAGAACCTCGTGATGCAATACTTGATACAGGTGTTATGATTCAGTATACTGTGATTATTGTGATGCTGTAAGCTTATATATTGTCAGTGATCCTCTGCGCTAATACGTGTATAAAATATATAAAATGTTACAGTTAAATGTTGCTTTACAGACTCATAAACTGTATATTATATTCAGACAAATACTTCATATTTAGTCTTAAATAATATTAATTAGTTGCGCTGGAGGTGGATCATCCCGCGTTCTTAGTTCTGCTAGTTCCTACGTATTAGCATGTTCTTGTTTTCTCAATTTCTTGTTTTTTACAGCTGTTCTATTCATATAAATTTGTCTTATCTGATACTAAAACATATTCTATATATTGCCATATATATTCTATATGTACTTCAGAATTGTCAATAATAAAAATACATCTGTAACCTTAATACTGTATTCACTGATTTTAACAGATAGCTCACCAGCTCATTAGCCAATGTATAAGGACTCTGTATTGGCAAGAACCTGAGTGAGGTAAAATGATACAGGGGTTTCAGTTCGGTAAATTGTGATACGGTAACAGGGTGATATATATATATATATATATATATATATAGTGATTTTTTAAAACTTAATTTTAGCCAAAACTGCTAGGTTTGCTAATGCTAAAATTAGCAGTGCAGCTTTATGCTACTTGTTTACACTGAGTGAGTCTAATGGCTGAAATAGATCATGATGCTATATAGTGTCTGTCTTCCACCAATCTTTAAAGATACACTATTAATTAAAGTCAGTACTGTGTTTCTGAGAATTGATACAGTATCATAGAATATAATGTACACAGGATTACTTTTCAGCACTTTTTTCACATTTTGTTATTAGATTTAGAGTAAATTAAGCTCTTTGCCAATGTGATGGCACACAATGGAATTTGGCCACTGCATTTAACCCATCTGTGCCGTGAAACACACACACTAGTGAACACACTAGCCTGTGAGAACATGTGCCCAAAGCAGTGGGCAGCCCTATCCACGGCTCCCAGGAAGCATTTGGGGGCTAGGTGCCTTGCTCAAGGGTACTTCAGTCATGAGTTGCCCAGAGATCAAACTGGCGATCACAAGACCAGATCCCTAAGACACAGCTGCCCATGTTATTTTGATATCATTTCATCTTTTTACAAACAACAACAGACCTTTATGTGGATATATAATGGAATATTACAACATGTTGTTCATTCTCTCTTATATCAGAAGGTTTTTTATGACCCCATGCTTCCGTTTCTGATATATTTTTTCATGTTTCATGTCATGTCAGGTGAAATTGCTCTAATTGTTAAACCTGTGACACTATTGGAGGGAGAGAGAGTGGTGCTCTCTACAGATGTTCTGATGGCCACAGACAGTGGAAGCCGCTCAGATGAGCTCGTCTACACCGTGACCATTCCACCTAAACATGGACACTTGCACATGGTACAGCATCCTGGCGTCCCCCTGCTCACCTTCACCCAGATGGATGTGGCAGCTCATCGTGTGTGCTACACACATGACAACAGCCGCTTCGCTGACCAAGACTCCTTCAGGTCAGTCCAATGAGTGCTGGAGACACTTTTCAGTGTCTGATAAAGACTAATACCCTTGAATATTTATAAGGAAATAGATCTGAAAGATATATATTATTATGCATTCACATTATGAATATAATGTAACTTAATACATATTAATACATTTTGCTGCTATCATAAAAGCTTACACCAAAAAAATTACACCATTTTAAATACCAGCTGATCTTTATATTGTGAAAACATTTTATTGTGGAAAACTATGTTTATCTTGGCATAACTGAATAAGGAGAGTACATAGAACTGACATACCACAAAACCTCAAAAACTATTGTGTTCTCCTCATCAGCAATGTAATGCATAACAGCTTTTCTCTTCACTTACCTCCTGTCTTGGATACTTCTCTTCCATACCGTGCACCTCTTCTCTGTCCTTTCCCTCCACTGTTCCTCAGCTCTTCTCACATTTTTAGGAACATTTTTTAGTTTTGTTTCTCACGTTTTCTTGCACCAACACAATATCAAATAACTGAAAAAGTACAAAAGCAAACAAACAATTTTTTGTAAATGCAACTTATGTTTGGCCACTAATACTGATTGAATGTCTTTGTGAAGTCAGACAAATTGCATCTTCACACCATCAATTTGATTAATAAAAGTGTTTCTGTTGCCTAACCATCTCTAACACATTTTTCTTATATACTGTTTTCCGTCACCCATGCTTTTTCATTGTAAGCATGCTGCTGTAAGCAGCCAATCAGAGCAGAGAATAATGAAAATTATTAATGACTTTACCACATAAGGCCAAATGACTTGTTTCTGGAAGTGACACAATTACAGGTTTTTAAATACAAAACCACATGTGGGACTTTTTCACCCCAAACTATGTCCCATATCTTCTATGTAGACAATTTAACTGAGGATATCAATAGTTATACAGTATATTTGAATTAACTGCTAAACATCCAAATAAATCACACCAAAAAATCTTGTTCAGTGTGTATTTGCCATTAACATTTTTAATGAGTTACACCTTTTTCTTTCCTTTGGAGATATGAGGTTGTCCTAATACAATATCCTACAAAACATGTATTAAAAGCATTTCAAACCTTTTAGAAGGCAATGTCAGAATAAAAACAAGGACAAAACGATGGGGGTGCATACTGTCAGCCATTTTAGAGCACTGACAGAAAAAAAGGGAAAAAAAGTAGAGCGTTTTGCCATGTTTATGTATTTTTCCAGCCAATTTGGCAGGAGACAGACTTCTGAGAAGAAAGCGTATGGCTGACCTGTCCTGCCTCTCTTGTGTGTTTGTGCCTTGGTTTGTCACCCAAAACCTTGGCTGAGTTTCACCTCGGGGTCAGCTGGGAGCAAACAAGCCTGGCTCAGCCAAGTCTGATGAGGGTGCCACTTAAGAGAGGGCAAGCAGCAGCCCCGCTTTAAGCCAGCGTTCGGTCAGAATGGTACGGGGCAGTGCATCGTCCAATATTGGGAGAGAAAGACTGGCAAGAAGTGTAGTGGCTTCTTTTAACATTGATGCTCTGAAACTTTCAACTTCCCTGCCACAAAAAGCTTTGGATGTCATTATTAAAAAGCAGTATAAAACATGCCTTTTAGATTGAACTCTTCTCTGTAATAAATAGATTTGATACTTTATTTGATCATTTGATATTGCATTAGCAATTATTGCATTAGTAAAATATTAAAGTATTTTACAGACTCAAATGTATGATGGGGAGGAGAAGGTTGCAACAAAGTGCTCTTTATTTACAAAGACAAACACTGTGGCTATAACTTGACTATGAATAAACACTATGAGAAAACAATGACCTGACGACAGTGCAAAGTAGACAATACAAGGTTGACAATACAATGACAGACAAGGACTGTAAAACATGAGGGAACCTATATACCTAATATTATCAGACTAGGGATTTGGGAACAGTGCTGTGGGGGTCACGAGACAAGATGAGGGCATGGTGTAGGAGAAGATGACAGAATTTAAACAAAACAGGATGTGGACACAAGACTAAAATAGGGCATGACGTAATGAGGCCGGACACAACCAAATGTAAACAAAGAGCACAAGGACACAGGACTGAGACAGGGATGAGGCTGTGGCAGGAGGTTTTGCGTGTGCGTGCGTGCGTTTGTATGCTTTTCTTTTTCATTTATTTGACAATTTTTCATTATATTAACAAAACTTAAAAAGCAGTTTTATAACAAAAGGTCAATGTAAGATAAAGCATTTGGTCCTTGGTCCATGGTCCATGTTTAAGCATTTACTGCATTTTACATAAATTTAAATGAATGATATTTCTATTTATGTTGTGTGACAAAATAGAAAAAAAATGTCATGTGACATCAACAACCCCATTATCTTACAGCTGCATTTTTGTAGACAAATATAAAAAAAACATAAATACATAATATAAATATAAAAAATAAACATAAAGCATATAATAAACATAGAATATGCTGCAAAAGTTAATTGTTGTTTATAATTTAATTCAAAATTCATATGTTATTGTCATTACATGTAAAGTGACATATTTCAAGGCTTTTTTGGTTTTATTTTACTGTTGATCAGCTTATAGCTCAAAACCAGAAATCCAGAATCTCAAATTACTTTATTAGAATATTTCATTGTGAGTTTGAGTAAATTACTATTCAAACAGTATCAACATTAAAACAAAAAGGCTTGAAATAAATTTTAAAAATATGATGGTTTAACTTTTTGAATTACATTATTAAAATTAACTTTTTCACAACATTCTAATTTTTGGAGATGCAATAATAGTTTCATAGTCAAAAGTTACAACCCGTCATTTTACTGTTTTAACTGGAAACACCAGTTAATCTTATAACCTGGAAACACCAGTTAATCTTATATCCTATAACACTTAGAACCTCCTGACTGAGCTGATTAAACTGTTCTCGTTGCTGTAGTGGCTGGAACAGACAAGGGTGATTTTTTTTGTTTGTTTTTTTGCCTTTTGAACAGCTTGTATTTGTGCTTGTGGCAGACAGCTTGTGACAGCAGACCTTGTGATCGGGAAACACCTGAGCGAACACCTGTGTGTCAAAAACAGGGAACCGACAGCGGCACTGTCCGAGGCCAGGAGAGAGAGAGAGAGACGGAGAGAGAGAGAGGCAGAAGGTGTTTTTGGGGAGCCCTGCTCCTCCTTCTGCTCTCCTCTGACAGGCGGATGATGAATGGGCATTATTAGGAGAGTAATAATTCTGCCTGGCATTGCTTCTGCGGCCGTGCAGAGTGGAACTCTGGGCACAATTACCGAGCAAAATGTGAGACAATAGTGACGCCAGATGTTTGGCCGGTTTGGCCGTGAGAAAGAGACAGAAGAGAGGCCAGCACGAGGTGACAGGAGAGCTGTTTACTATGACCAGCGATTATAGGCTGCAGGGCAGTGTGTGTTTTGAGGCGAACCAGGCTTGGCAGTAGGTTTAATGAGGACTCTGTACTGCACTTCTCGTTCAGCCCATCACTCCATCTTCTGCTCCAGTGAAATGCCACTGCCACATTGCCATGTGTTTGTAAAGCACAGAAGACTTGGAGTGAGCTCTAATTCTTAGAAAGAGTGCAAAATATTACACAAGACGCAAATTATATCAGGTGTTAGTTATGGTTTAAGAAAATATCAATACACTAATATGTTTTGTGATATATCACTTCTCAGGAACACAGTATTGATTTATTATTAGTAGTTTATATGCAAAGATTAGTGTCAGACAGTAGTTCATTTTGTGCTGTTAACCTCTGACCTCTAGATAGCTGTGAACCTCCCACTAAGGCCTTGTCCATGCCTCTGTCCACGTGCTTTGTTTACTTTTGATATGTGCCGTGTTGTCGCCACGTGCTCTGGTTTATGTAGTCATGTCTCCACCCTCAGTCCCATCATGTCTCATCAGCAGCTACACCTGTCTTGTCTCATCTTACAACCCTGCTTGTTCATCCCATGTTTGATTACATGTGATATATATATATATGCTTTCTGTTGTGTCACAGTCATCAGTCATTGTATGATCGTTCATATATTGTAGTTCATAGATGTGTATGTTGTTCATAGTTGCATTGTTGTTCTTGGATGTAATGTCAGTTAATGTTCTTGGATTTTGTCAGAGTATTGTCTTCATAGCCTCGTTTTGTCGTCATGCATTTGTTTCGTAGTCTAGTCATATCCACAGTGTTTCATTTCTTGCAATAAAGCCTTGTGTTTTTGAATACCACACTGCATCTGACTCCTCCTGCCACATTGGAGTTGAAAATAGCAGTGTTATAATCTATCTCTTCCACACCGTTGTAAACAAGTAATGTATGGGTGCAAGACTTATGTTAGCATTATTAAACTTTTCTGCTTTATTAAAATTAGATTTGTAAAAATCACAATATTTTACCCTGTTCATAGTAAGAATAATATTCATATATTCAATTGTAACTCCTGTATAATGACAAGTTCTTATCAATGTGTAGTAGGGTTCAAATGATGATAGTGATTATTAGTAATCAAGGACACCATCCATCCATTATCTTATCTGCTTAATCCTGATCAGGGTCACGGTTAGTGCCCTACCCTGGCACAGAGCAGGGCATTACAGATTTCCTAACTATGTACAATATTGGGGTTAATTTACAGTAATTTTTTCTAGTGTGAAAATGTACTAGAATGCTCAAATTTATACTCACAGCTTACATTAAATCAACATTGTTTCATATTAGAACATTAAAGTTTTCGTATGAGCTTTAAACAGTTACAAAAACAACAGCAAGTTTAGTTAAGATATACTTAACATGTCATCCACATTTATACCATTCAACACCACAGAGAAGACAAGGGCCAAACTAAAGTGTGTTTTTTGAGGTTTGTATCAGATATGCACATATGTAAGCAAATAAAAATGCTTTTATTGACATGGAGAAAGTGTTCATGTGCTGAGTCAAATAATTGAAAAAAGCAAAATATTGTTTTAAAAATGTAAACTTTAAAATTAGAAACTTTTATCATAACTTCAAAAAGTAAGAATTACATCAGGGATATTCATCCATCCATCCATTATCACACCCACTTAATCCTTATCAGGGTCGCGGTTATCAGGGATATTACTGACACACATTCTTGCTTTGCTATTAATTTACTTTTTTTTAATTGACTCCATTGTTGTTTTCATTGTGTTGTTGTACCATCTTCTAGTCGCCTCTACTATTTGCCAGGCTGTTATTGTATATAAGATTTTTTTTTCTTAATGACTTGCCAGTTAAATTAAAGGTTAAAAACCCAATAATCAGTCCATCCTTACATCCATACAGTAGCCTTACTTTAAAATTGCTTTAACTAAACCTCAAGTTTGTTATTTACTACTTAAACACCACAGAAGTATCAGCTGACCCAATCTTTCTTGTGATTATATCTGCATACATTTTTCCTTTGTTTTTAGTATTTCCTTGCTAATTTTAGTAATAGTTGGATAATTTGTGTTAAGACAAAACATCAGCTGGTGTTTTGTAAATGAAATAAAGAAAATTAGAACAGAAAAAGAGGTTTTGACATGACAGCGGTGATATTTTGTTGATCATTTGATGACTTTTGTTTCCCTCCCCAGCTTTGACATCAGTAATGGTGTGAAGTCTAGAAGTGGTATCATTAGTTTCTCTATTGAACACAGTGATCGTATCCCACCCACCCTGAACATCAACATGGGCCTCCAGCTACCCGAAGGCTCTCTCAGGATAATCTCACCTGATCACCTGCAGCTAAGCGATCCTGATACAGCCTTAGTAAACCTCACATACACCCTCGTTCAACTACCACAATATGGCAAGCTGCTGCTTAAAGGCTTCCCCCTGTCCCAGTCACGCTTTACACAACTGGATGTCAACAGCATGCAGCTAAGTTACCAGCATCTGAACAGCTTTGCAAAAATTGATAGGTTCATCTTCCAGCCATCTGATGGAACCAACAAAGGATACTTAGAATTTGGTCAGCTGAGGGAACAACCAGCAGTCTTTACAATACAGGTAAGGTTTGCAGTTTGTATACAGATACACAATCAAACTGTAACATTAAAATAAAATGTGTAAATAAATGGTGTAGCCTCCTGTGGGGTCCCCAGCCTGGACAAGTACGCACATCACACTATACAATGAGAGTCCATGGCCAAGACTCCTAACCTACAATTCTAAGATGACTGAAAAGTCGCTCTGGATAAATGTAAATTGCAAAATATATTTATTATCCATCACAACCTACAGGGTCCCATTTGCTTCTTTACACAATCATGAAGAACTGTAATGCTAATGAAGATCTGTTGATGAAATTTGGTGTAAATATACCTCAGTCTGTGTGAAAAAGAACATGTGCTGAAAATGTCCAGCATGCAGTTCTTTTCTCCTGATCAGGTGGTGATGTGGTCTGCATGGAGACCTGCTTCTTTTTGGCAGCTTTTTTGTCTTCTGAATAGAGTTTATTATCCAGTACATTAAAACAATGAACACTTCCTCCTGTACTGTGCGCGGATACATTATTCACCGATCACTGCACAGTTCTCAGAGTGAAATAAGCAACATCCTGTGCTGTGTCCTCAAGGATAACTGAGAACTTTAATGTCTCACTGCAGAAGCAGGTGACTCATGGAGATGGCTGGGCGTGCGCCGGCTTCCACTCCGACAGCCGTGGATATTAGTCATCAGAAATTAACACAATGTCTATGTGCACTGTAATCATACATGTCAGTCTTTTTCAATTACGTTTACAGCATTTGGCAGACGCTCTTATCCAACAGTGTTTTGTTTCCATTTAGAGAATTATCTTAGCTAGTAAAGACAGATTAGTCCAAACTACTCTTCAGTTCAGACACTATTAGAACTAAACCATCACTAATACCTAGAACAGGGGTGTCCAAATCCAGTCCTGGAGGGCCGGATTCCTGCAGAGTTTAGTGATCTTCCTCATCAAACACACATGATTCAGCTCAGCAGGTAATGAGCAGGTTTAATTGTAGTGTCCGAGCAGAGAAATCACCAAACTCTGCAGGAATCCGACCCTCCAGGACTGGATTTGGACACCCCTGACCTAGAGAGTCTGTGTTCAGTCTGTGTGTGAATACTGTGAGGGACTCTGCTGTCCAAACAGTCAGTGAGAGTTCATTACACCACTTCGGTGCCAGGACAGAGAAGACTGCCGTGATGCTAGTCTTTAAGGGTGGTGGGTCAAGCCGAGCCGTAATGGAAGCTCTAAGGTTTTGAGGTACAACTCGAGACTTGACGATTGCCATTAGGTAGAGAGGGGCTGGTCCATTTCTTGCTTTGTAGGCAAGCATCAGGGTTTTGAATCTGATGTGAGCAGCTACAGGAAGCCAGTGAAGTGAACGCAGCATTGATGTGAGATTTTTCACACAGACTGAGGTATAAATCTAAATGTCATCACCATGTCTTCATTAGTATTAAAATTATTCACAGTTGTTTGGGTAAAGAAGCAAACACCCTGTTTTACTTTGCTATGTTCCTTTTCAATTTGACACATCAATCACCTTTATTTAAACTTGGGTTACATTGAGGGTGTCTCTCAATTAGAATGTAGCCGAGGAAATACATAAAAAATACATAAACGACTCCATATAATCATAGACAAGATAAAAGATCCATTTTAATGATGATGGTATTTGGTCATTCTATGTCATTAATGGGGACATATTTCATAACCTTTATAGATATTTTATCATGAATATTCACTGTTTATTCTAGACTGGGGATCACAACAGAATAATAAGATATGAAATGCTCATAGGCTTCAAGCCTTCTTCATATAAACTCATGCAGCTGATGGATGGTTAACCACTACCAGGTTGTTGCACTGCACATCAGGCTTATTCTGGCCACATGCTGCAGTATCATCCATAGCAATGAGCTGTCTGAACTTCATACCTTCTGCCTCCCTCTCATGTCCTGGAAGCTTCTCCTGTGGTGCCTTTTTATGCTAACGTGAGTGTAAAACGGCAGAAGAGAATCACTCCTGAGATGAGAGCTGTAGTGCATTTAAATGGTCATAAATTATACACTGCTCAAAAAAATAAAGGGAACACTAAAATAACACATCCTAGATCTCAATGAATAAAATATTCCAGTTGAAAATCTTTATTTATT
>BRDA01007998.1:49490-63735 GCA_036984385.1 Crenuchus spilurus | reverse complement strand
AGACAGACTGACACTCAGACTCAGAGACAGACTCACAGAGAGATGGACAGACTGAGACTCAGACTCGGAGGCAGATGCACACAGACTCAGACTCATAGACTGACTCTAATCTTGAGTTTAATCACAAACATTTGAGGAAGCTCCGAGATCTTATTTTAATCTTACTTTTTCATTCATTTTCAAGTTTTTTTTTAGTAATTAAATCTTTTTCTACTCTAATCTACATCTTCAGATGCTTCACTGAATCTTCTAATATTACAAAGTCTGCTTAAGGCACCTTCAGCTGTTTTTCTGTCACTATAACAGGTTTTTAATGGTCAGGGTACATTTTTAAAGTAGGTCAAAAATGCAAACCTGGCAACCCTGAAGCCACATCCCAGCATGGCTGTACTGTAGTTACTGAAGCCTACTTCGTTATCGCTGCAACCCAAGCAGATGCGCTTGTGATGTTTAGGTGGTCGATCCCATCAGCGACTGATGATTAGTGATGGATCCTAAAGCCAGCGAGTTAGTATTTTTATCAGCATCGGGTGAGCCTCCACCTTTTTGTCCAGGACTCGTCTTCTCTGTGGGACTTAATGGGATTTCTAGATTGCCTAAAAGGCCTTGCTTTCATGTTGACATTTGCTCGGCTTTCCAGACATCACGCACGCTCGTCTACTGCCCTCCTGTCCCCCGGTGTCCTCTTCTTTAAGGTCCAAAATAGCCCAGAGGAAAAAAAGACTGCCCTCCCACACATTACTTTTGTTCAACATTTAATCAAAGATGTGTAAAGATTGACATTGACTACTTAAGTGTAATACAAAACTATTTTTTAAACAAATAGACATTATTCTTTACATTGGATTACATTTACATAACTGAAATACAAACAGAACGTACTTTCATGTAAGCCATGTAAGAGTGAAATATCATCTGCCCTTAATTTTTAAAGATAATATTTGCATTTATTTTGTACAAAATAGACTTTTTAGACCAGTATCTGGGTAGTGCAAATTCTCAGGCTCTGGTACATTACTTTCACACACAGTTTCATCTTTTTTTTTATCTTTTTTTTTTTTGTAAAGTGATCTTCACAGCAATATACATGAGACCAAAGCCTAGACCTTTACAAAACAGGAAATAGAAAAAGAGATCAAACCATACATTCTAGACTTGGATAATAAGTGCTACTGTAAAATGTAACTGCGTTCAACACTTCAGCTCTGTTTTAATGATCTACTTTCCTTTGGTCGCTCTGTTGCTCTATACAAAATATGCTCCAGTCCCTTACCCCTCTCCGAAAACACAGTGATACTCTTTCCTATTCATGTGTACAATTTACACTTACTTACAAGTCAGTATTATAACAGAAAATCTGCAA
The DNA here is from genome assembly GCA_036984385.1 of Crenuchus spilurus. Taxonomy (NCBI): domain Eukaryota; kingdom Metazoa; phylum Chordata; class Actinopteri; order Characiformes; family Crenuchidae; genus Crenuchus; species Crenuchus spilurus. The sequence goes on along the minus strand of BRDA01007998.1, from coordinate 62,372 downwards.
TACATCCATATAATTTTGTACAAAACTAAAATGATAAAAGCATCTCAATAAAATCATTAAATTCTGTGTTAAGAGGACTTTGAACACAATCGAATATTCTTTCGTTTGATTTGAACGTCTGTTGTTGGTTAAGTTCTCCTGAATTCAGACCCTTCACTCTTAGAAAAGACGGCTCTCCAAGGGTTCTTTAGTAAAGAAAATGGTTCAGTACAGAACCCTGGACACTCAAAGGGTTCTCTGTATAATGAACGGGTTCTTCAGATGGGTGAGGAATGTGTTGTCGATGGTTCTATTGTTGTGATGTCCGTCCATTATCACACCTGCTTAATCCTTATCAGGGTCGTGGTTAGTCCCCTACCCCCTCACTGGGCGCAGGGCAGGGCATCACAGTATTTAACTAAGCCCAGGACAGGGCGCCAGGGTGCACACACAAGCACACACCTGACCTCCATGTTTTTGGACGGTGGGAGGAAACCGGAGACCCCGGAGGAAACCCACGCAGACACGGGGAGAACACGTCAGCTCAACTCAGCTGGGGACTTGAGCTGAGAGGTGAACGTGCTAACCACTAAGCTACCGTGCCGCCATTTACATTTGAGGCATTTAGCAGATGCTTTTATCCAAAGCAACTTACAATTGGGGGTTAGGTGCCTTGCTCAAGGGGATCCACCTGCCCGGGGATCGAACCGGCGACCTTCAGGTCACCAGACCAGATAATTAACCATTAGCCCATGGCTGCCCATGATGGTATGATGTCAAGCTTGTAATAATAGAGGAACCCTTTTCGGTGCTACAAAAAACCCTTTCCAAGAGGCTTCTGTAGACCGTTTCAATTAAGAAAACCATATCAAAGCTACTGCACATGTCTGTTCCACTGCGCTTCCAGTGGCGCCATTTTTAAATAAGCAGCTGTCATAATGTGCACATATGCAAGTCTTCTACAAGCAAACGAGCTATAATCAGACATGAGCAATAAATGATCCGACCTCTGACCTCTGATTTAAAACGCTTGCCTGAGGTGGCCGATGTGTATCACTACCTTGTTGAAGCGGAGTGTGTTTACACCAGAGAGGCAGTGAAAGCTTACAGGACACATACAGTTTGGAGTATTTGTTCATATAGTGTCCGGGTCTCAGTCCTGTGAATGGTGAGGCTGTGTAAAACGTAGAAGGATGAGTTATGAGCGGACACCGTACCCGCAGGGCAGAGTGAGTTAGCTAGCCGTATGAAAAGGAAAGCACTTGTGTTCACTCTTTTAGGGTACAGTCTGCAGCTCGTAATGACCTGATTTAGCAGCGTTTGTGAGTCAGATTAGGTGAAGTTTGCAGTCATGCTGCAGCAGTTCTTGTGGCTGTGGAACAGTGTGTAAGAAAAGGCTTTCATGCCCCGTCTGTGACATCAGAACCCTGTATGTTGTTACATACAGATAAAAAGGTCTGTAAATACTCTACTTATGTTTTATTTGCTGAAAGTATACTTTATGAACACTGCCGTGAATTTACTGTTTTTTAAATAAAGTATAAAATTGTTGAAACTGCATTGTTCTTATACAGTGTATCACAGAAGTGAGTACACCCCTCACATTTCTGCAGATATTTAAGTTGATCTTTTCATGGGACAACACTGACAAAATGACACTTTCTATCTTTCAAAAACAGCATTTGAATGTGACGTTGAGCACGTGCACTCAGGTTCTTTGGACGACCAACGTGAGGTCTGTTCTGAGTGGACCCTGCTCTTTTAAAACGCTGGATGATCTTGGCCACTCAGTTTCAGGGTGTTGGCCATCTTCTTGTAGCACAACAATTCATCTTTTAAGATCCTCAGAGAGTTCTTTGCCATGAGGTGCCATGTTGGAACTTTTAGTGACCAGTGAGTGTGAGAGCTGTACTACAAAACTGAACACACCTGCACACCTGAGACCTAGTATGAGTCACATGACATTTTGGAGGGAAAATGACGAGCAGTGCTCAGTTTGGACATTTAGGGGTGTAGTCTCTTAGGGGTGTACTCACTTTTGTGACATTAATGGCTGTATGTCGAGTTATTTTAGGGAAGAATAAATGTACACTGTTATATAAGCTGCACACAGACGACTTTTCATCGTGTCAGAGTGTCATTTTGTCAGTGTTGTCCCATGAAAAGATAAACTTGTGAAATGTGAGGGGTGTACTCACTTTTGTGATACACTGTAGATCCAAAACCAGTGTCAGACACTGACTTCTGTAAACCGAGCAGGTTTGTCTCTGTCCTCCGTCCCACTACTGGTCAACATGGTTCTAACTTTAATTTAACATCCTGACAATAAAATCAGTAACAAGTCTTACAAATACGAGAAGCGGTTATTAGCTGACGTCCTAGGAACAGCGACATCACTTCCTTACACTATATATTCGTTTGAAACGGCCTGTATACAACCATCTACAGCACATTCTCCACCATGAGAAGAACCCTTTGAGTGTTCATGGTTCTGTACACCATTTTCTTTAAAGAACCCTTGAAGAAGCATCTCTCTTTGAGTGTGGTATGGCTTTCTGTCTCCCTTTAGGCCTGCTGTGAAACAGAGGAAAGAAATACGTTACAAGCCCACTGAGAAGTCTGTCCTCGCAAAGCTAATCTGTCCGCTGGTGTGATCTGGGTTATAGACTTACACTGTATACAGCAAAGCGAGGTTCCATTTTTCCAGGAAGAATGCAGTGGCACATGAGGGTCAGATAGTGGCTAACACTACACTGTATGTGAAAGTAAGCCAAAACGCTTTATCCTCGGCAAAGCCCAAGGCAATAAGGGCAAGGGATTTTTAAGCTTGGCCAGGTTTTAATACCACAAACCCTTTACGTGTACAATTAACCCGCTGATATAATAATACTGCATACACCCAAGCTGGCATTGGGTATCAACGTCACTCGATGACACCTCTCTGATGTTCTCATTTGTCTCGGCTGAGCTGGCGGCTCTTTACAACGTGCTGCTGACGAAAAAGCTACTGAAGTGTTATGTATGGACGTGCACACTGAAAAGAAGACAAGGCTGTTATTAAGAGTTTGGGTTTTAGGCTGATGTAACGCTTTGCTGGTGCAGTTTCAGTAAAAATACGAGTGAAAACCAGAGAACAAGGAAAAACGAATGCAGGCCTGAGAAGAAAGACGAGCGAACGCAGCTTTTGTCCCCGTTACCATGAAATGGTACTTTTCCAGGTTGGCACAGCAGAAGCAGACAAAAGAGCATAAGATGGGGGGGGGGCAGATGTGAGAGATCCCAGAGAAAAAAAATAAAAGACACCCGTTTACAGGCGTCTGCAATACAACGAGCCCGAAAGAAAGACGAAAAGGTAAAAACAGTCCAAATAAGAGCTGTGCTGCTTCTGGGAGCTGAAATGGGACAGTTTGAGGATGTAGTTGAAGGAGAACTCCTGCCACAGTCACTACAACTGCCTGAAACTGATATGAGGAGGGGAAAAGCATGTGTGGGATTGCTACATGCTGTTAAAGAGAACTTTACTTCCGCATCTAAAACGGGAACGCTCAGCTTTAAAGCACTGGAGTGAGGAACCGAGGCCCAGAGTCCAGCACGGTCTGCTCTCACTCGTCTGAAGATAACATCCCTGCATTAACACTTTTTGGGACGTTTGAGTGACTTTCCCTGTGAGCTCGGACGGCGGACGGCATCAGAATGAGGCTGGCAGACTCTTATTCACCAGATTTGACTTCAATTTGTAATGAATGTAACACTATCAATTAAGTGCCAGACTGTCAATTAACCTGCCGCTGAACTAAAACCTCACCTGAGGGCAACAGCCACTGCTTTGATGTACAGACTACTGCCCTCGTTTCTTATTTTAACGAAACCCAAAAACCCTCGTTGGCTATGTTAGCGAAGTCATCGTGTTGGAGACATAAACAGCACATCAGTGTGTTTTCTAATACTTTCAACTACAGAGTGGGAGTCCTACTCTTCAGCACCTCTGATCAGCCTCCAGCAGGAGCCGAGAAAGCCTACAAAGATGCTAACACAACAGCATGGATGTCACGTACTTGCACCGGGGCAGAGAAAAAGCTGAAGTTACATCACAGAGGTTTTTTAAAATGTAGCTTGTTTCTCTAAAAAGGCACGTTTTCCCTTTTTTGATATAGCTTTGTAAACATGGCAGCAGTGTACATGCGGAGAAAAGATGTAAAAAAAGAATAGAAAATGTTCCTTTCTTGTTGAAATTGTGTAAAATCTGCCGGTTTCAGTCCAGCACATACACAGAAAGTGTTAAGAGTGATCTGGGAAAACAAAGGGTGCATCCTGTCCACACACTTTCTCTGAAGAACGTCTTACACATCCTCTAGGAATGACACACAGGGATAAAATCAGCTCGCTCGGTTAATCCTTGATAGCTGAGGGTCGACTCGGGCAGTCAGTGGGCTAGCGGTGGGGCTTTAGGGTGGTGTTAAGGCATTGTTGTAGTTTTTTTGTCTAAGGCAGTCATTTCTGATGAAAGAGAAGTGGCTTCACACTCCCGTCTTTGATTTTTGGAAGCTGGTTGCTGATGATCTCGGCCAGCATCTCTGGGAACTCCACGCTCAGGGACTTGTTGACGAACGTGTAGAAGCAGAAGTTGAGCAGCCCCTCCACCATCTGCAGACAAAGACAACAATTCACTGGTCAGCAGGGCCTTGAGTCACAATGGCCTGAACATAGAGGGCAGACACTGGGCCAGTGTTGGGTGTTGGGTGAAGTACTAAGAGGGCATCAGTGCTGAATACTGGCCTCCGTTTTAAATGTTGTGATTAATTGGGACAAAATTAATGTTTACACAAAGTGAAAACATCCCAAGTTCTGACTAACAACACAGATAATCTCATCAAAAGTTTAGTCTCCCCAGTGAAATTGAGATGGATACTGTGTTTCTATTGCACTTGTGTTGATCGGAAGGCTCTTACCTCTTGCATGGAGTCCAAAAGCTTAGTCAGCTGGTAGAACCTCTGCCAGTTCTGGCTGCAGTTTTCATCCCGTTTGACGATGGCCTTGCCCAGCTCTTTAATGTAGGACATACGGATTTCATCAAACACCGTCTGGCTCTTCAGCCCATCCTTTGGTACTGCAACGAAAGTACAGTAATAAATACTTTATTATGAAGTATTAAAGTTATTATTAAAAGTTAATATACATACACAGTGGTGCTTTAAAGTTTGTGGACCCAAATGAGACACAAATATGATACTTATTCATTTATTTATTGAGGAAAATGATCCAATATGACATATTTGTGAGAGACAAAAGTTTGTGAACCTCTGCTTTCAGTATCTGCTGTGACCCCCATTTACAGCAATAACTGTAACTAAACGTTTCTGTAACTGTTCTTTAAACGTTCTTTAGTAGAACGTCTTGTGTGTTTAGGGTCGTTGTCTTGCTGCCTGACCCACCTTCTCTTGAGACTCAGTTGATGGACAGATGTCCTGACATTTTCTTTAGAATTCTCTGATATAATTCACTATTCATTGTTCATCAGTGATGAGAAGCCGTCCTGACCCAGATGCAGCAAAACAGGCCCAAACCTGATACCACCACCATGTTTCACAGATGAGATAAGGTTCTTATGCTGAATGCAGTGTTTTCTTTTCTCCAAACATAACACTTTTCATTTAAACCTAAAAGTTCTGTTTTGGTCTCATCCGTCCACAAAACATTCTTCTAATAGTCTTCTGGCTTGTCCACGTGATCTTTAACAAACTGCAGACGAGCAGCAATGTTCTTTTTGGAGAGCAGTGACTTTCTCCTTACAACCCTGCCATGCACACCATTGTGGTTCAGTGTTCTCCTGATGGTGGACTCATGAACATTAACATTAGCCAATGTGAGAGAGGCCTTCAGTTGCTTAGAAGTTACTCTGGGCTCCTTTGTGACCTCGCTGTCTATTACACGCCTTGCTCTTGGAGTGATCTTTGTTGGTCAACACTCCTGAGGAGGTAACAGTGGTCCTGAATTTCCTCCATTTGTACACAATCTGTCTGACTGTGGATTGGTGGAGTCCAAACTCTTTAGAGATGGTTTTGTAACCTTTTCCAGTCTGATGAGCATCAACATCTCTTATTCTGATCCTCACAAATCTCCTTTGTTTGTGCTGATACACTTCTACAAACATGTTGTGAAGAGCAGACTTTGATAGATCTCTGTTCTTTAAATAAAACAGCTGCCCACTCACACCTGATTGTCATCACATTGATGTAAAACACCTGACTCTAATTTCACCTTCAGATTAACTGCTAATCCTAGAGGTTCACATACTTTTGTCTCTCACAAATATGTCATATTGGATCATTTTCCTTAATAAATAAATGAGTAAGTCTAATATTTGTGTCTCATTTTTGAACTGTGTTCTCTTTATCTCTAGGAAAATACACACACACACTGTATATGCCCTTCCCTGAGTTATATATAACTATATTTAAGGGATTGGGGACTCACTATTTATGATTTAATAAAAGAAATTCAAGAACAAAACGTGACATTTCAAGCTTTCTTTGTTTTAAAATGTAACCAAACCTTTTTTAATTTAATGAATGAACTCGAAAATACAATATTTCTTTTTTTGTTGTGCACTGTATATCCAGATATAATAATATCATACTGCACAATGTTTCCGCATTATGTTTCCAGAAATATCAAAATCTCCATCTGTCTCGCCCACTCAATCTCATAAATGCATTTGCCAACCTCACTTAATCACAGGAAAGTATGCAAACCAGAGGGAGCGTCAACCGTTTCCAATTCACTGCACTCTTCTCTGCGGAGAGGAAGTTTTAAAGCTATGTCATCAATTGAACTTGAGGTTGCTGGACATCAGCCCAGACAAAACCATTTTAAAGGGACTCAGGCCCATGCAAAGCACTGTGGTGTCAAGTATAGTGGAACTGTATGCTGTTTTCTTATCAGATCAACAGCAGGACTAAAAACTGACTATATGTTGTCAACCACAGGGGTTAATACATCAGTATGCTAAGCACTTTGTTTCTTGAATGAAGGCCATTAAATTCACAGGATGATGTGCTGTAAGAATAGAAACTGAAGCCCTTCGGCCCTTTCTTTTGTCAAAGCACACGCGGTTTAGTAGAAAGTAAGAAAAAAAAGACTTTTTCAGACATGCAATTTCCATTTCTTCAAGCAATCAAAGCTCACCTAAGTGCATCCTGTTTTACTTTGTTTTAATGCAATTTGAAAGACATAAAACGTTTCTTTAAATGCCAATTAGGCCTGACCATTTTACAACAAATTGCAGCGTCCAGCAAATGGCTTACTAATGTAGAACATGTTTTTTGTAGTATAATTAAAAAACAAAACCTGGAATGTTAGCCTGTCAAATATTTCTCTTTTGTGTGTTTTATAAATAATGCAGAGAGGAAACATAAGCCACTGTTTATCAACAAACAATGAGCCCGATTTATAATACACAGATTCATCACGGTGTAAGGAGCAAATAACTTATTCATACAGACTACTATTCTGTCTTTTTGGCCATTTGCATGACATGCTACTATCACTTTTTTCATGTCATTTGCATGTGCCATTAGCACACCATAACCAAATGCAAAACACACCACCTGAAGCAGTCTGTCCTTACATTTCTTGATAAGAAGCGTTTTTTTAAATGTTTGGTCATTTTGGCTTGGTTGAGCGCATTAACAATCCGTTGAAGTCAACCCAGTAACTTCAACGTTTAAAGGCACATCTGGACTTGATTGGGTTAAATATGTTTGTGGTGCAGTTATGAGCTATGTGAACGGGAAGGTAGAGAAGCATTTCGGTGCACATTCATTCATAATTCAGTACTGAGCAATTTACAACTGGCTCAGACTGAGGAGAGTTTTGCTGCTCTGTGATTATTTAAATTAAAAATTAATGCCGTTTCTTTTGTTGTACTGCCACCACCTTACCTGGACAGAAGTTGGATTTAATACCACAATGATGTGGTTTGTGAACCTGCAGTATTCTTCAGTTTTTCTTTAACTTATCCATTTTGGCAGCACCTGCACGATGACTTTATGAAGAGGAATTTATGACTGTGCTGCACGTTTACTGCGGTGTACCACTGAGTGTTATCAATCTGGCTCAATCATTAGCCAATCGACTTCTTGTTTTGGTTATTCATGCCAGACTGTTGTGAAATGCTTATTCTCTATCAGGAGGTCAGTACATTGTAACCCACAGTAGTTTGTTTTTGACTACCCTCAGAACACACCCAGTACATCAGAATGATGGTGTGACCAGGGAAGTGAGCACATCCTGTCCAGTATTATTAAAAACACACTTGAGAATGTTTCTTAATCTTAATATGTAATGTTGACCTGTTTTAATTGAATTTAATTAGCCAGTGGCTAATAAATCTCCAGTGTATCTTGCATCAGGATGGCTTTTTCGAAGATCAATATAACTGTGAAACTTCCCGTCACAGCCTCGTATCTGTTTGTCTCGTGTCCACCGGCTGTTTGATTATGTTGACGTCATGTCGATCCCCAGGCAGGACATGACTGAAGTGCTCTTGAGCAAGGCACCTAACCCCCTAACTGCTCCCCGGGCGCCGGTGGATAAGTGCTGCCCACCACTTCGGGCACAAATTCTCACAGCCTAGTGTGTTCACTAGTGTGTGTGTGTGTGTGTGTGTCACTGCACGAATGGGTTAAATGCGGAGGTCCAATTCTGTTGTGTGAAAAACCACATTGGCTAAATTGGTTGATCTTAATCTTAATCTTAATGTCTCTTCCCACGACTTGCCCCTTCATGTCTAGTCACTGTGCTCACCTGTGTCTTGTGATTCTACAGCCCTGGATCCCCTGAGTCTGAGGGTATTTCAGACACTCTCATGTCTTAATTTTTTTTTCAAATGACACCCATCTAAAGTGTTACACATGCTTTTGTTCAGCACAAACTCAGCAACAACAGAGTCAAAACAGTAAGTGTCATAAATCTATATTTTGATTAAATCTGCTCTAAACGTAGACTGATATATTGTGAAAAAACACTCTAAACAAAGAGTTCTGTTGCACACTGCATCCAACTCCTCCACCATATCTGACAGTAACATTTACCAATACAGAAAAAGCAGTGGTACGTCATTCCTAATGTTTGGGAAATTTTTGCCAATTAAATAATATTTATTAGGGATGAGCGAGTACACCACTATCTGTATTTGTTCAACCATCTAAATTATCTGTATCTGTACTCTTAGTGGGCGGGGCCTAAACCGGAATTGGATGTGGTTTAGCCGGAAGTTTGTGGGGCTTAAATCGGTACATTATTTTAAGTCTGAAATTAATATGGACTGATCGGAAGTTGCTATATATATTGTTTATTTGAAAACTATTTATAGAACAGCTTCAAAATTGAGATTGAAATCAATGTTTTTGATCACAAAAGTAAGAGAACAATTTACTATTCATGAAGAACATTTGTCATACTCAACACAACTTTCATTTTTCATTTGTTTTTATTTTATTTTATGATCAAACTGATTTTTTTCTTTCATTTATTTATTTATTTTTACTACCTAACATTCTTGGCATTTTTTTCCACACAAACTTAAACAATATTGATTAAGGTGTGTGTGTGTGTGTATGTGACTGAGTGACTCTGTGCAGCCAGAGCTGTGCCCAACTCTCTCACACACAGAGACAGCCAATCACAGATTGTGAAGACAGTCAGTTACCCAATGAAGATTTTCCTTCAGCATGAGCACAGATATTGACGAGTTTTACTCGTATCGTGATCATACTCCTCACAAATGCTTTATCCGTACCGGATACTCGTCTGAAACAAGTATCCGGCTCAACCCTAATATTTACCATGAACTACATATCCTAATCTCAAGTCCAAAGTCAGGAACCACCCAAATACTGCTAAGATGACTTGTGTTTATCTCAGCATTAACATGATGTACTAAAGCACCAAAGGTACCATGGGTTTTACTTAAAACAATCAGGTTTAACAGAGGGTCTACTATAAAATTTATTAAAAATGAAGATAGATGTGCCAACCTGTGCTGAGCAGCAGAAGGACTTTCATGCACAGATACTCTTCATAGGACACCTGAAGTCTCACCAGTTCATTGGCAATCTTCAGCATCTGCTCACACTGTTCACCCATGTAGGGCAGCTTCATCCTCTCCCTAAAACACATCCACAGTTTAGTTCCATCCTGATCAGGAAAACGGGAGATTTCATTTGCACAAATTTGAGCAAACTACAACATTTGACATGGATACGTATAAAGGTTATCAGTTATGTAGTGTGAAACCTGATATTTGAGAAATGAGATATTATAGTAATAATATAGGAATACAGTAATAATATATAATATAATAGCATAAATAAAACATTATACAGTGTGGCCAAAAAGTATTTAGTCAGCCACTGATTGTGAAAGTTCTCCTCCTTAGAAAGATGAGAGGTCTGTAATTTTAGTCATAAGTACACTTCAATTATGAGAGTCAAAATGAGCAAAAAAATCTAGGAAATCACACTGTAGGATTTTTAAAGAAAATTATTAAATTATTTTTATTGTAAATTATGGTGGAAAATAAGTATTTATATATAAGTACAGTATATATAAGTACAGTACAGGCTATCATCCAACTAAATGCCCAAATATTTACTGTTTAGTGATCTAACGATGCCATTCCCTACATAGTCAATATGTTGTTACCCACAGTGCACCACAATTATAGTGTACAACTAGTGTACACTACTTACAGTAATGTAACACAACACATTTCCTCACTCAACAAAGCCCGACAAATCCAGCACTAGGACCAAGCGGAAAACGGACGCTCAAGTTGAAGCCTGTTTCCCTTTAGACCGCCCACAAGCTCATCGACTGGCTCTACCATTTCTTGCTAACGTGTGATTGGCCATCCCCGCTGTCACTCAATCTGGTTGTAAACAGCGTCTTAATTGACCGGGAGTCCGTGTTGATAAGGCATTGCAGCCAGTAGAAGTTTTAATATAACAGATCATTTTTGACTCTTCTCATATACAGTACCAGTCAGAAGTTTGGACACACCTTCTCGTTCAACGATTTAATTTTTTACTTAAACTTAAAAGTGTTAAACAAACCAAAACATGTATTAGATTCGTCAAAGTAGACACACAACTAATGTCTCAAACACATTAAGAGGAAATAAATGCAAATCATGAGCTCTTGACAAGACACAGCTGTTAACTGAAAGCCATTCCAGGTGACTACCTCATAAAGCTGACTGAGAAAATGCCAAGAAAACTGGCATCTAAGCAAGAGGTACCTACTGGAAAGAATGTACTGATACTGTATTTGTCAGTTTATGTCAAGTCTGATGCTAATAAATGTTTTAAGATTTATATACAAATATTTCAAACTGAGTTTTAGATTCACTAACTGTTGGGTTGGGAATGTCACCACCATAACTGTGCATTCTGGGACATTTTTTTCTGAACAGAAACAGTGCTCACTGCCACTTGCGAAGCACTCGTGTGTTATCAGTGTGGCCTTTTAGACTGTGTGGAGCTACAGGGATCATGTTTGGTTAATGTTTTCCCCATCACGTCTACTGCATGACAACTGAAGGCACTTACAGCTGCCCTCAAAACTTCAAGTCTCTGTTGCTGTGAGATATATGCCAAGCATACACAATACTCCTGTGGATGTTTGTCACTAACAGTGAGTGAAAGCAAAGCATTTTTCCTCCGTCATGCATGCTGTGTGGTGTCTGATGTAAGACACTCTTGAATATTAATAATTATATATATTAAATATATTAAATATTCAGAGTTCGAATCCCAATCATGCTGCTTGCCATTGGTAGCCGGAGCCCGAAAGAGCAAAATTGGTAGTGCTCTCTTCGAGCGGGTAAGATGGTACTCTCTCCGCAGCACTACTAAGTAATGTGGCTGACTCAGGCATCTGTCAGGCGATCCATCAAAACTGGGGATCCTGTGCTTTCCTCCAAGCACATTGGCTGCATGTATGGGTAGCAGTTTGAAAAGAGGCGGAGCTTGACTTCACATGCATCGGAGGAGGCCTGTGTTAGTCTGCACCCTCCTAGAGTCACAGACATTACAAGTGATTGGGAGAGTAAACGAATGGGTCGATTGGCTATCAAACACAAATAAATATTCTAATTTTGGCATGTAAACATCTAGTAATGGTGTTATATGTTAAGGTTATGCAACAAGACATCATAGCGGTGAAAACAACTGGCTTGTCTTGAATTTCAATGCACTGTTCAGCAAAGCCTGAGGCTTATAACCCTCAGCATCTCAGAGCTGATGGAAAAAATCTGCTCACTCGTTGATGACGAGGTCTGGGGCGAAGCAGAGCATTCCTCCGTTGCACTGCTGATAGGACCTCCAGCCAAGGCTGAAGGACATGAGGAACAGCCAGGAGCACTGCAGCAGGGTCATCTGGTCATCCAGGTGTAGATTCCGGAAACCTGGGATAAGAAAAAAGAGATCAAACTGATATTCATTCCTTCATTTTGTGTTGATATGTGTTTAGCAACACTCACTGGCCACTTCATTAGGTACACATACCTTGTTCCTAAACTCATAGCTCCACTAAGCATACAAGTGCACTTTGTTTCTCTGTATACTTTGGCTGCGTTCACATTACAGCCACGTTGCTCAAATCAGATTTTTTGCTCAGATCAAATGTAACTATGTTGATGGTTCACATTCACAAATGTAAGTGATCTGTATCTGTAATGTGAACCAATCTGTCCCTGTAATGGCTCACATGCGCACACTGATACATGTATACACGTCGCCTTCATCACCAACAACAAAAAGTCACATTTGTGCAGGGTTGCCAGGTTTGCAAAAATACAGTCGCCGGTAAAACTTCAAAGTTGGCGGTTTGCAGGTTTTTGCA
>BRDA01007998.1:28050-41436 GCA_036984385.1 Crenuchus spilurus | reverse complement strand
CCAGTTTTACTAACATCAGTCTTACTAATACAGGGTTGCCAGATCCCCTAAACTCCATCACACATTAGCTACTAACACATCTGTTTACCAGCTTTACTAACATCAGTCTCACTAATACAGGGATGCCAGATCCCTCAAACCTCCTACTGATTTGTAGTCGCACTACACAAACAGAAACTAGCCCAAAATCTAAAGTGACACAAACATTTCAATGAGCTTTAAAACGTAAATCTTCTTCAAATCTTACTTTCTCATTCAATCTCTTCTTTAATTTAGTGCAGAAATGCTGCAAACCACCAACTCTGAAGTTTTTACTGGCGACTGTATTATTACAAACCTGGCAACCCTGCACAAATGTGATGCTTTTTGTTGTTGGTGATGAAGGCGACGTGTGCACATGTATCAGTGTGTGCATGTGAGCCGTTTCAGGGACAGTTTGATTCACATTACAGACAGATACAGCTCACGAATGTGAACCGTCAACATAGTTAAATCTGATTTGAGCAACGTGGCTTATAATGTGAATGTAGCCTAAGCCCCTGTGGAGCGGAACTTCAGCGACTAACCGCTTTGGAGCTAGTCAAGACAAACAGATTAAGACAATTTAGTCTAATCATTGTGCTGTAGGCTGTTGCTCAGCTCTGTTTCCTCCACTCCTCTCCCTGCAGCTGCGGGTACTGCCTTGCTTAAACCTGTTCTGCCACGCTCGACTCACCTTTGCCCAAACGATTCCTACCTGGCCAACGTAAAAAAATCACAAGTATGTATGTAAATGGACCTAAATGCTAAATTGAGAGCAGTATTAATAAGCCCTTGGATGTTTACATCCTCTTCTTTCTATTGATTCACTGATTCCTCAGAGCAGCCGAACACTGAAGGACAATTCAAGCTCCATTCAATACACAATTACTGCAAAACCATCAAGGAAACAAATCAGGAAACACATGCACACTTAACGAGCAGAGTGGATATATGATTTGAGCTGATTTGAAAGGGGGAGGTGACTGAGGGCAGGGCATAATTGGAAGCAGAAGCATTATTAAAGGTAAGTTTATTTACCATCAGTGTTTTGTCGTGCTCTCCATCCTTCATCATTGCCAGAAAAACCGTAGAAATGGGGAAGAGAAACAAAAATAACAGATATAAACGTCTCAGTGCCGGAAACATAGCTCAAGGCATGTAGCAAACAACAACAACAAACGTGCAGGGATGTTAAAGATTCTGTTACATCAGTTGTGTTTACAGTGTTTTCTCATTCATATCTGTTATTTTTGTCTTTAAACACTGTGTTTGAGGTTAATTTGTCACTTTTTTGACTTTTTTTTTGATCTGCTACAACACCTGAGTATCTTTTTTAAATTATTTTTTATCCCTATTTTCACCCCCCAATGTTTTTGGTAGGCACCCACTAGTTAGGACTGTCCTTGACTCTAGGAGGGTGCAGACTAGCAGAGGCCTCCTCCGATGCATGTGAAGTCAAGCTCCGCCTCTTTTCATCGTCAATGCACTCAGAGGAAAGTGCAGGATCCCCAGTTCTGATGCATCAGCTAACAGACACCTGAGCCAGCCGACATTACTTAGGAGTGCTGGGAAAGAGTGTCATCTTACCCTCAATCCCCCCCAGAGAGGGCATGGCCAATATTTGCCCCGGCTGTTGATGGCAAGCAGTATGATTCAAATTTGCAATCCTCAGATCATAGTGACAACAGACTACAGAGTAATTTGGGTAATACAGTATATCTAAAGTGAACAGTGCTGGTCTTAAACTTGAATCAAAAACTATATCCATCACATCGGTAATGAAGGTCTTACAATGTCAGACGTGAGACTTCTACAATATATGAAGTACATTCAAAACAAATGAGTGAGCCAGTTGGTATCAAAGTTACTAAGAACAGACTGAAATGTCATAAATGATAACAGGACTGAGTGAAAACATTTACTTATGTCCACTACAGGATGTCAAAGTTAAGGGTTTAATTACAAATATGTTTGTAATGTGTTATAATGACTTATGTAAGTATTGTAAATGTGTTCTGTCTGAACAGATATGTGCTGAAAATGCTGGAACTTTTACCATTTTATTGACAATATTAATAATAATAATCGTAATAATATTATTATTATTATTATTACTTGTATTATTATTATTATTATTATTATTATTATTGTTATTATTATTACTATTATTATTATTATTATTATTATTATTATTATTATTATTAATAACAAACTTTATTTATAAAGCACTTTTACAACAAGGTTTCTCAAAGTGCTTTACATCAACAGTAGTGCAATAAAAGTCATTATTAGCTGATAAAACAAAGCAAATAAAAGAATGAAGTAGTAAAATCAATAAATCAACACTAATAAAACAATACAAATAATAAATCTGGCATTGTTCCTATGAGCTCAATTACGGTCTCAGTTTGAGCAACTTAAACCTAAAGGACCACATGAACTGACCAGCTGTCTTACTTACTCTCCGTAGCTCTAACTGACAACAAACACAGCTCAAGTACAAATACACAAACATGACTGACCGCTGCCCACTAAAGCTTTAATGACACCAACAGTTGGAGTATTAGTTTTCACAAAAGCCAACATTCGGCTGCTTGCCATCAACAGCCGGGTCCCAAGAAAGCAAATATTGGCCATGCTCACTCGGTGGTTGGAAAAGAGGCGGAGCTTCACAACACATGCACGGAGGAGGCCTCTGCTAGTCTGCACCCTCCTAGAGTCAGAGACATTACAAGTGATGGGAGAGTCAACCAATGGGCTATCAAACACACTGGGGAGAAAATCAGGGTAAAAATAAATAAATAAAAGCCATCATGTTCAATTAATTCTGCACTATTTATTTTGATTTATTCGATTTAAAATAACAGATAAATTCACATTCTGTTTATTGCAAAGCATCAGTGAAAAACAATAATAATAAAAAAAAAAAACAATTATCAAAAATAATCACAATCAGGCGATTATGTAATAATCGTTACAGCCCTAGCTGGAATATTTCTTTAAACTCATTGAACTGGTATTAAATTTTCTAAGTAAACAGTTTAGTTTCTCAGAAGCCAGTCACAGGTGATATAATCCAGGAACCATTCAGCTTCAGAACAGTGCCAGAGTGGCATCTCACCAAGCCTAGAAGCTTATGAGTGGTTGCTGCTGTGCCCAGTCACACTCAAGAGTCCAGCAGCTCGGAAATCACTCATCTCAAGGTTAACTTCCCTGCAGGGAGCCGTACTGTGACACACAGCAATGACCTCTTTTTTTGGGCCACTGGCCAAGGCAAACACAGCCATCTCTCTGATAATACTGCGAGGAGAAAGTGTCTGATAGACCAAGAAACTCTAAACCAATACAATGATGAACATGCCTTTTTAGGAACAATCTCACAACAGTAGAAATGAGAAAAAATAATTAGGATAAAAGGTGAGGGACAGTATTTACACTGTACACAATATGCTTTAACATCTTATTATAACAAACAAGGCACGCTTTCTTTGTTATTGTGTATATTGCCAATGAGTCTGAGGGTGTTTCAGACACTCTGTTATAGTCTGACTTTTTACAAATTGCACACATCTAAAATTATTTTTCCCAAAGTGTTACACAGGCTTTAGTTCAGCACAAACTCAGCAACAACAGAGTCAGATCAGTAAGAGTGTCATAAATCTATATTCTGATTAAATCTGCTCTAAACTTAGACTTTACAAAAACCTGTTTTCAGATGTGCTGATATATTGTGAAACAACACTCTAAACATTTCTAGGCAAGACTTTTGAGCTCAGAACTGAATAAACAGAGGTGTTGGCTACACACTGCTCATTACAGTTTTTAGACATTGTATGTGGTTTTATTTCTAAAGCTTAACTAATGTGAGGTGACACTCCGTTTTCACTCAGACACTAACCCTACACTGAATATTCATGACATAAGTGTGAACACTCAGGTGTTTTATTCAGATTCACATTCCACACATTCCATGGCTGGTAATCCACCAATGCTATGCCCGGAATTACAATGTGGTTATCATATGAATGACAGATTGCGTCATTTGGCGGGAAAAAATGTGCCACGCCCTGTCTCAAGCTGAACAAGGTGTCTCTGCTTATTTAAGCTCCTCTCACAAAAAACTAAAAATATATTTTGATTCAAGCTATATATATTTGAAAGTAGACCCTTTAAGGTTTCTGCTGTATGTTTAGTTTTGTTTCTAAGATACAATCTAGCAGTTATGTAAGTGTTTATGTGAAATTTCATTGATATGTGGGAGAGCTGTGGGAGAGCTGTGGGAGAGCTGACTCCAGAGGTTAAAATACCTCTGCAGAGCAGTAGGTTTTATTTTGTTGAAAGAGAAGCAATTAAATGTTATGCATAAGCTGATGACTTTAGGCCAAAACTCACTCTGCACTAGTGCTGGGAGATAAAACGATATCAATTTTTTTTCACAATATCTTTTCCCTTGATGACGATGATAAGCCGGGACAATAGAATTTGATAAGCATTAACGTTCGTTTCCATTTCGCGTCTAAGCAGCTTGACGGTGAGTTCAGAAGTCTAATACTGCTGCTTGTTAGCTCCTCCTCACCTGCGCCACCAAAATGCACTGTTGTGTTTAAGACAAGCTGTGATTGGGGGAGAGCGTAGTGGGGCGGGGCGAGAGAGCATGAGGTCGCAGTGTGCTCTCTGTTTGTGTGAGAAGGAGAAGGAGGGGGGGGTTCTCTGTGTGTGTGCGTGTCAGCCTGAGTGCTAGCATTAGCCTGTTAGCTTGGCTCTCTAGCCTGTTGTTATGTTGGAGTGGCTGCAGCCGACAGCGATCACTGTAAGTTTCAACAATAAAGCGGCAACTGTAAACATCTTTCTCGTCCATCCTTTTAATGCGTTCAGCCAGACGCTACAATATTATGTTCTGGCAGTAAACAATTTAATATTTTAAATAGTAACATTTCATGTATTTAGTCTGATGTTTTTAGAAAGATGTTGTTTAAAACTATGACAGTGTTGGAAAATTTAATATCGTGATAATTATTGAGATTAGGGGTGAAACGATTACTCGAGTAATTCAAGTTACTCGATTACCAAAAATGATCGAATAATTTTCTGTGCCTCGAGTAATCATTTATTTACTTTTAAAACTCAACGCAATGTATTTTGCATGGACGACTTTTAATGTGGCACACCACGCTTATTTCACAGACGCACAGGAAGGAGGAGGCGCGGAGATTTTTAGTTGAGAAGCAGGAATATGGAAGCAACGAGGGAAAAGAGCGACAACGTGCAAAAAGAAAATGACAATAGGAAATGTAGTGCGCAATCCAACACTGGCAGAACTGGCAAAGTCTCTGCTGTGTATTTTAGCTACATCCACGCCATCAGAGCGCCTGTTTTCAGCTGCAGGAAACACTGCATCAAAACGCAGGGCAAGCCTCAGTTCTTAGCACTTAGAACTTCCCTCCATTGTTATATGTTGTATTGATATTGTTTAAGAATAATGTTCAGTATATGTTGGCTTTGTAAAAAAGAAAATATTTAATTCAACATGTAGAAAACCTAGAAGTGGATGTTGTTATATCTCAGACTTGAAATTGTTTATTATTCTTAATGTATGTTTGCTTTTTACCTTTAAATCAATGTGATTTTATTTTATTTCTGTTTTTGCACTTTAAAAAAGCAAGATTTTTGTCACACAGACCTGAAATTCAAAGTTGAATATATAAAAAGGCAATGTTTACTGTATTGTGCCTTAATTTATGTTTGCTTTTTACCTTTAATGTGATTTCTAAAAATGTATTTCTCTTCTGTTTTTGGATTTTTGAAAAAAGCAAGAGTTTTAAACTTGAACCTGAAATGGAGGCTGTTATTGTATTTTAAGAAATAAAATGTTTAATTAAAAAGCTTTAAAGTTATTTTTTGTGTATTTCTATTACTTTTAAAATAAGCTTAAGTAGTTATTGCAGAACCTGATTTCTTTCATTTATTTTTCCAGATTACTCGATTAATTGCAAGAATAATCGATAGAATAATCGATCACTAAAATAATCGTTAGCTGCAGCCCTAATTGAGATTGATCAATATAGAAAAATTTATCGCGATAAAATATTTGGCCATATCGCCCAGCTCTACTTTGCACAGGTGGGTATCTAATTGCATGAAGAAGATGAGTGTGACCTAGGCCAGCTCATATGTCTTGCTTTTGGAGGGCACATGTATGTCTTAAGAAAGAATTAGTAAAGAAATAAAAATACACTCAAAAACAAGGCTGAGAGCCTCGTACTGTAGCATTCAGCCTTTAGTCAGTGGAGGAGTTTTCTGTATGCTCACCTTCCACGGCTCTTTTGAAGAAAACCTTGCAGCTGCCGCAGGTAAGGACACCATAGTGGCACCCGGATGCCTCATCTGAACACACCAGGCAGATCTTGTGGGTTGGGCCGCCAGGACGGGGAGGGCCAGAGGGGCTCGAGCTGCTGGCGTCTGGCCTTGGCACGGAGCTGGAACGCAAATAAAAACACCCGAACATGACTTTGAAGATCAAACTTCACTATGTTCTTCTATTACCCAGCACATGTAAGAAGTATTAGAACTAGCCAGAGCTGAAAGCACATTTCAAACGAGATCTAACCATACAAAACTGCATAAATACATCACAGCTTGCCAGCGTGCCAATAAAGCGGTGCATTTTTAACCTGTCCAAAATTAGCCTGTATAATAAGTGGTGGTTTAGTCCAAATGTAAAGTATTAAAATTAGGTCTGTCTCAGTTAACACACGAACATTGTCTTAATGTGAGACGTTTAGAGTGGATTCTTTTTTAAAGCTGATAAATTTATGATCACAAGTGATCCGGTTCTGCCCTAAATCCAGTCCTCTTCCCACAGTTACTGTTTAAACAGATGCCTCCAGCTCAACAAGTGAGAAAGAGAGGAGCAGCGGTGGAGTGAAGAGTGAAGGAAAGGAGGGGCGACAGAGCAGTGAATCAGACAAATAAAATGTATTTTCTGATTAAGTGCACACTTCATTCTGTCTGCTCTGTGTGTGTGTGTGTGTGTGTGTGTGTGTGTGTGTGTGTACTTAGCCCAGCCCTGGGTCAACCAGACACGGTCAAAGAAAATACTGTTGGGATGGCTAAGCTTGAATATGATCCAAATCTGGCCCTTTCATTGTGCTGAAAGAAAATTAATTTATAAAAAAATGATATTACTGTCAGTAGAAATTTCATGTTGTTCTGTGGTGAAGAAGACTTCATCAACGTATTATTGAATATTCAGGAATACATACTGCATATACAGTATAAGTGGTTGAAGCTGATATTTGGAGTGCAGGATGGCTGATATATACGTGCCTTTTTGCATCATAAATATGGAAAATAAAACACTTGAGATGAAAGGAGAGGTCATGCCTTTCCCTGCCTCCAGAGTGGTGACACACTGATAAGGCTGCCCGCAAATGTGCCTGTAAATGTGCCGTTTTTTATTTACTGGTTTTGCCGATTCTGATTATCTAAAAACATCAGTAACTGACTTATTAATAAGCCAACCGATTAATCAGTCTATCTCTAGTCCACTTGTGAGACATTACTGGAGTCAAATTTGATCACACATTTAATCACAATTAATTAAACGCTCAGCCTAATGTGATTATTCACGCATAAAGCATCTGCATTTTCTGAATGGTCCAGTATTATGCACTTTATCGCGTGATGTTATAAGCCTGGTTCACGCTACAGGATTTTAAAAATGCTAAACAATGTTGAAAATTAGAGAGAATGATATTTTTCACTGATTGTTCTGTCCTTGATCGTTGTTAGTCGTAACGGCACCCTCACTACTCCATCTGCTCTTAATTGAAACACCACACACTTTACGAGTAACACACCCAATGTAAACAAACATGGCGGACGACCATTGCAATGCTAGTTGTGAGAGCTTTCTGCTAGAAAAAAGCAATGAAAAAGAAAAGGATGTGGATGAAACCATAACAGCGCACATTATAAAGGCACTCGTATGTTTTTCACAAGTATCGCTTGTGATTTAGCCGCCGTGCTTTCAACTTTTACAGTGACATGAGTTCAGCTTGGCTCTCATTGGTTGACATTTTTCAGGCATGACATCACATTTTACACCAGACAATCAGCTCCACCCCACACTACAGGATAATCAATCACAAATATTTTATTTTATATTTACGATTTAAAAATCAGAGCACCCCCGACTACACTTGAGGAAGATTGGAGGGGTAAAGATTGGATTATTGACACCCAACACTAAACAATCATCTGGGAAGATAATTGATTACGATCACTCCGAAATTGGGAGACTTTTTCGATTGTCGAGAAAACAAATCAGCTTCAAAATCGGCCCAATTAACCTGTAGTGCGAACCCGACCTTAGACTGTGTACTATCACTGTCAACATGGCGTAATAAAGCTACTTAATGCACAGCAATTTACTCTGTGAAAGATAACCACTCTGACAAATGAGGTCCCTCATACACAGTCATGTGATTTGTTATGTCCAGACTGTGGCATTGCGGACCCCAAGTGCCTTGCATTGAGAGCCAAATTTAGCCGCCATCTGAAGGCACACATTAAGCCATCTATCATCTAGCTGACGGGATATTTAGACCAGAGAAAGTTAAAGATTTTCACAACATCATGGCAGTAATCCTCACCCAACTGCCTGAAATACCACAAAGGGAGATAATGGGTTTCAGGTTGAGGATTCTAACACTCAAGATCTCTTCCTGGCCCTTGTTAGCAAGAACGTTTATAATTGACACAAGTGAGGTGGGTCAAACAAGTCCGGCCTAAATTCAGGTCACAAGCAGTCAGAGGAAAGATGACACCATTTATGAAAGGGGACGGCAGGCAGGATGCTGGCCAACAGCCAAACTGGTTCACTTTTGCAACTATGTCTGGAATTCAGTCCACCCTCACGGATCGCTTCACTTTCTTTTTCCTCCCCTCTGACTTTCCACGCAGACAGCACATCGCTGTTATTACACTAAAGTGAGCATGGACGTAAAAATCCAAAACCGAAACCGAACAAAATAAAACATTTGGGAGAATAAAATCTGTGACTAAACTAATGATTGTGTATTTTAATTAGTGGGTTTGACATCATTAGGTTTAATAACATGAGTTTAATTGATGATTCTTTTATATTTATATATAAAACAAAGACTAAATATATGAATATGTATGAAGATGCTACATTATGATTAATATTTAATAAAATGATGAAAATGTCTAAAATGAGTCACATGGATGTTTTGTGTCTTTAATGTGAGTGTCATTGGCTACAGACACTGAAATACTTCACATTTCTTCTGCTAATTGTGAGACGATCCCTAACACTGCAGCAGGGAGCACAAACACAAAGCTAAGCGGCTGCATCATAACAAGTGCAGTTTAGTAAAGGTTGTGCTTGTAGTTTGTTGTCTTCTTCCATTTCAGCACCAAACTGTAACTGTGCTGGTGAATCTGTTCTGTTGGTGAGGAAAAGCTCAATTCTGAATGTTAAACCGACATTAAACTAACGTTACTGCTGTAAACTAACACTCTGGTTCACGTCTACAGCCGGGAAGGAGAAAAAGGTAACAGGGTCATTGTTCAGAAATGATGTCTTTGCCATTTCCTGCGGAATAATTTCGGTTGCCAAATATTCGGTGCATCTGTAATATTTTTTGTTGAGGAGATGAACTGACACAGTTGTGTAACTTGGGGATGACTAAGATCCACATAGTCTTGGAAATTCTTATGGAAAACACTCCCTACACTGAAATATCAGTATGTAGACCAGCTGTGTATGTTGCAGGTTGTTAAGTATTAAATGGACAGTTATGCATCTGTTCTTTGTGTATTGTTATACTGATATATCACTACATGCACTGTATATTCATCACACCAGGTCTCAGAAACTAGGCTAAGCTAATTACCATAAGTGCACCTTGATGCTTTGCACTGAGAAATAGGGGCATTGTGTTGATAACAGTATAAGTACTGCCTCATATTTCAGTGTAACATGATCTTGTTCCAATTGTCCGCCTACTGCAAAGAAGTCAACTCCTATTGTAAGGTTTAGGTTTTATTATGTTAATGCTCAGACTTGTTTCTTCTACAGTTGAAGAGCGACCATCCTGCTAGGCTCCCAGCTTATTAACTGCCTCGCTTTAGAAATTGAGGGGCAAAGTGTGCACAGACTAGTGAGGCCTGGAGACGTCTGATAAGTCACCAGAACAGTGACATTAAACTAAAGTGAACTATGCACACTCGGAGCATGTGGTTATTTGTGAAAGTGCTTATGTGACTAAGATGAAAAGATCAAGAGGTACAGAAGTGAAATATAGTCTCAGGGTTCACAAACTCCATGCTGATCAATTAGATTTATTTAGACTCTGTTGGCTGTTTCTTTAATGAGTACCATGTCATGTGGACTTGAATAACTAAATTTCCCAATAGACTGCAGTGCACTCTCAGATTCACTACTCCATCTGCATTCCTACATCAGAGTAGCGTTTCGCCAGCTCTTGCACATTGTAGGTCATGTGTAGGTGAGTTGTACACAGCCTGGCAGCATTTATGTGTAGGTGGCAAAATGGAAACTGATTACAGAGGTTACTGGACTATGTTCTCTCTCTCTCTCTCAATTCAAGAAGCTTTATTGGCATAACAAATAGTTACCTTGTATTGCCAAAGCGATAGGTTAAAGGGTTTGTGAACAAAACAACAAAATAAAGAACAATTTAAGGACTGAACATATTAGTATATATGAAAACAAATATAAATATAAATTATAAATTACTTGCTTTAAACAATAACAATAACCTGTTTATAACTAGGACCAGCTATACATTTAGAAGAAAAACATAAAAATAAATAAATAAATAAATAAAAATAACAAATAATAACAAATAATAATAATATTAATAAATAAATAAAATAAATAAAAATAATAACATATAATAACATATAATAATAATAACAAATAATAATAATAATAATAATAATAATAATAATAAATAAATAAAATAAATAAAAATAAGTAATAATAATTATTATTATAATTATAATCTGTTTCTCTCTCCCTCTCTCTCCCCCTCTTTCTCTCTTTCTCTCTATTTCTGTATGCTTGTGTGTGTCTAGTTGCTTCATGTTAGATGTGCATGTTAGAGTTTTCTGAGGGTTTGTTTGTGAGTGAAGGTGTATTCAGAGGTGTCAGCGGGCACTAAATCGTACAATCAGCCCTAAAACTATAAGAATTAATTGCTATGCAAGCAGTAAATTTATGCCAGGAGTGTCCAAACTTTTCTTGTTGGGGGCCAGAAGGAGATTTTTTGGTGGTTTTGGTACATTTTTAAAACACTCCACCAGCTCTGAAGATTTACTCACAACTGCTTTTGTTTAAAAAAAAACAGGGCAAATTTTGCACAAAACCTGCAAACTTGGCAACCCTAAAGATCCCATGCTGGGCTATGAGTTGTAGAATTTTCTTAGACTTGGTTATCATGAAAAATTTTGTTTTGTTGAGCTGACAAGCTGCTACTAGTTTCTCCTGTTCTCGTTCAGTGCCTGACCTGAAACAGTGATGTTTCATTTCATAAAGTCTCTTAACATTATACTCCATCATTACAGCAACTGCTTCCTAACAAATTAAACACACACACACTTTCCTCTGCACTCAGTAAACAAATATTCTTTTTCCAAACGTGCCTGAAATCTTCTGCACTCTGTCTATTTTTCCTTTCTCTGGAGCCGTCATGTCTACCCAAAAGCTCAGGAACAGTAATGTACGTGTAACATCGTTAACGTTTTGAGTTAGGGGGGAAAAGGAGATGTGGAGTGTTTTAGATTTTATACCAAAAATACGTTGCCACACAATAACAACAGGCTGCAAATGGCCAGCGGGCGATGTAGCAGCGTCTGTCTTAGTTGTGTACTTATGCATGTGATAAAAGAATTTCATGTAAATCAGTTACGCTGTGGTTGTTGTGCTAGATAGTATCCATCAATCTCTCTATCTGTCTATCATTTGCTGTATTTTCTTGATTATATAGCTTCAAATTTTGGAGAAAGCTGGTTTTGTAATCCTACTATATTTAATATGGGCTATCCATCTAAAAAAAAAAAAAATTTAGCTTCAGCATTATCAATAGATAACCAAAAAATAAATATTTTCTTTTCTGAAAATAGGATTTCTCTGTCTATCTTGTTTACAGTACTGTGCATTCTCTTTGGTTCACTTTAAGAGAAGCAGAACAAAACATTTGCTTTCAAAACAAGCTATTATTCTTTCAGCAGATACCACGAGAAGGTAAAATATGTGGAATATATTGTTCATAATTTTATCAATACCTCCCAGCTTTAATGACTTATTACAGCCTCACTCAATTGAGCCATTACTGCAGTATGTGAGTGCAGAGCTTGCACAAACATGCATTTTGCACGGTTCTCAAGGAGTGGAATGGGGAACCGCTGGTGCTGTGGATTGAGCTGAAGCCGGCTGAGAGTGAGTGGAGTCAGAATGTGTGGTTATGTAATTGTTCAAAGCCGTAAACCGCTCTCTATCTAACACAGTGCACGTCTGAAGACAAACATTTACTTTTGGCCTAACTAGTACAAGGCGATTTGACCTCTCCTTCATGTCACCTCACTTTGGTCCGGTATTATCAGTGCTGTTCTGATCCAAACCACTTTACATTTTACATAAGCAACCCAGGCACTAATATTAGCTGACATTTTACTTAAAAACTATGCTGTACATCACTTAGTAAAGATCCAAACAGATTCATCAAATATGTGAAAAAAATAATTTATACTGAACACTGATGTTTTTAATGGCACAGTAACAGTTCGGTGCTGAAATGGAAGACAACAAGCTACAAGCACAACCGTTACTAATCTACACTTGTTATGATGAAACCAGAATACAGCCGCTTAGCTTTGTGTCTGTGCTCTCTGCTGCAGTGTTAGGGAGCGTCTCACAATTAGCAGAAGAAATGTGAAGTGTTTCAGTGTCTGTAGCCAATGACACTCACATTAAACACGCAAAACATCCATGTGACTTACATCATTCATTTTAGACGTTTTCATCATTTTATTAAATATTAGTCATAATGTAACATCTTCATACATATTCATATATTATTGTCTGTGTTTTACATACAAATATAACAGAATAATCAATTAAACTCATGTTATTAAACCTAATGATGTCATATCAACTTATTAAAATAGATATTCAATATTTTGGGAAAGAGTTTAGTTACTACTTTTATAATGATTTATATAAATGAAAAACTGTGTTCAGTATTCAGCAAAATGTTTGGTGTCAGATTTGGCCAAAACATTTCATTTCGGTGCATCCCTAAAAATATTGACAAC
>BRDA01007998.1:14967-27950 GCA_036984385.1 Crenuchus spilurus | reverse complement strand
GCAGGGTTGTAAGGAGAAAGTCACTACTCTCCAAAAAGAACATTGCTGCTCATCTGCAGTTTGTTAAAGATCACGTGGACAAGCCAGAAGACTATCGGAAGAATGTTTTGTGGACAGATGAGACCAAACCAGAACTTTTTGTTTAAATGAAAAGTGTTATGTTTGGAGAAATTAAAACACTGCATTCAGCATAAGAACCTTATCTCATCTGTGAAACATGGTGGTGATAGTATCAGGTTTGGGCCTGTTTTGCCCACACAAGTCGTTCTACCAAAGTTCACATACTTCTGTCTCTCACAAATATGTCATTTTGGATAATTTTCCTCAATAAATAAATGAGCAAGTCTAATATTTGTGTCTCATTTGTTTAACTAGGTTCTCTTTATCTACGTTTAGGACAAAATCTGACATTTTAGGTCATATTTATGCAGAAATATAGAACATTCTAAAGGGTTCACTACTGTACTTAAAGGCTAATTAATAACCACATTCCACTAACATTGCAATGTGACATGACCACTTTTTACAGCCTTCAAGTGAATTAAAATTCCAGGGCCTGTAGCACATGTGACAGTTCAGTCTTTAAAGTTCGTGAGTTTATTGATCTAAATCTGCACACCATCTCCTGACCATAATACAAACAGGAAAATAAGATTTAATGTGGGATATAGAATTTATTATGACATACTTACCCACTTAATTACCAAAAAATAACAACAACAGGAAGCCTTGTTCATCACAAGTCAGTGATTAGTGGTGTTGGAGAAAAACAGGTGTATCTTATCACACTAAAGCAAAGTGCATAGTTGTGCCAAAAACATGTGAGCTTGCCATATATAGTCAGCAAAATAAAAATCAGAATAAGAGCACATTAAAAAAGAATTTGTAAAGAAAGATAGTCCACTTTAGATTAGATCTGTGCAGCATAACTAGGGTTCAGTGACAAGTTCGAGTTGATTTAGCCAGAAAAGTATGCTGACCCACATAACTCTGACTTGGCTACTACACTGCTAAAGTGTTAACATTCAACACTGCAATTCCTTTGAAGGAAGGGCTGAGGACAGTCTTTCAGCTCTTTCTCGCTGCACAAGCCTTGCTTTCTAACATGAGCCTGATCTGGCAAAGCGTTTCAAAGGATTAACATGAATAAAAATGCTAATCTCACAAAACTCATTACAATGTATGCTCGGTACCAGTATGGCACGGCGAGTGTGCTTGCCCTGACTGGGAATCAGACCCCAATCTGCCACAGAACTGGTATTACCCACTAAACTACACAACTTTGTGGTAGAAATTATTTTATAAAATAAAAATATATGACGCTGTCACTATGATCTGAGGATTGCCAGTTTGAATCCCAATCATGGTGCTCATGGCTCAGGCATCTGCCAGGCGATCCATCAGAACTGGGAATCCTGCGCTTTCCTCCTAGCGCGTTGGCTGAACTGTGGCGATGTATTACCAGCAGTTAGAAAAGAGGCGGAGCTTGACTTCACATGTTCACCTGTGCTAGTCTGCACCCTCCTAGAGTCAGACATTATAAGTGATAGAGAGAGTCAACGAATGGACGGGTCAATTGGCTACCAAACACACTGAAGAAAAAATCTGGTAAAAATTTTAAAAATGATCTATCTAGCAAATGTAGCAGCAAAGTTCATTCAAAATATATGTAATAACATTTACCAAATGCTAAACTAATAATAATAATAATAATAATAAGTAGTAGTAGTAGTAGTAGTATAATAAGTATTATTATTATTTAGTAGTAGTAGTAGTAGTAGTATAATAATAATAATAATTATTATTATTATTATTATTTAGTAGTAGTAGTAGTAGTAGTAGTAGTATAATAATAATTATTATTATTTAGTAGTAGTAGTAGTAGTAGTATAATAATAATAATAATTATTATTTAGTAGTAGTAGTAGTAGTAGTAGTAGTAGTATAATAATAATATTATTATTATTTAGTAGTAGTAGTAGTAGTAGTAGTATAATAATAATAATAATAATTATTATTATTATTATTTAGTAGTAGTGGTAGTAGTAGTAGTAGTATAATAATAATAATTATTATTCTTTAGTAGTAGTAGTAGTAGTATAATAATAATAATTATTATTATTTAGTAGTAGTAGTAGTAGTATAATAATAATAATAATTATTATTTAGTAGTAGTAGTAGTAGTATAATAATAATAATTATTATTATTTAGTAGTAGTAGTAGTAGTATAATAATAATAATAATAATTATTATTTAGTAGTAGTAGTAGTAGTAGAAGTAGTAGTATAATAATAATTATTATTTAGTAGTAGTAGTAGTAGTAGAAGTAGTAGTATAATAATAATTATTATTTAGTAGTAGTAGTAGTAGTAGTAGTAGTAGTAGTATAATAATAATAATAGTAATAATTAATTATTATTATTATTATTATTATAATAAAAGATTTAGGGGAACTTTTGACTAAACTAAGACATTTGAGTTGGGTGAACTCAGAGTTGAATTCAAGTTAAATTAACTCCATAAAGGAGTGTATAAGTGTACAAACAAAGGACAATATTAAACTTTACAACATGGAATTTCTAACAAATCCCATCTCAACACAAAATAATGATGCTCATGAACCAGCAAATAAGTCAAACTCTAGCATTTTCATTTTGCCTGAGGTCCCAAACTCATGAGACAGAGAAATACACGAGAAAAGCAAGAAATTGTTTATTGGTGCATCTTACATCAGCAGCTTGTTTCATCCTCTCAAAGCACATTAATAGACAGACAGACAGACAGACAGACAGACAGATAGATAGACAGATAGATAGATAGATAGATAGATAGATAGATAGATAGATAGATAGATAGATAGATAGATAGATAGATGTATTAGTATTAGAAGGTGATGTGTACACAGGGACATGTCTGATAAATAAAGGCCTTCATTTTCTCTGCTATACCTCAAGGGAGGGTTTATGAGTCTCTGATGTGCTCCATTACGCTGTGAGGGGAGTTCCATGGGGCTCATGTGTCTGTGCTTAAAGGATGGGCGGGCATGGCACCGAGGCAGAGTTGCACATGTGGCCTCAAGAGGCCAAGGAACCACCCACCCACTCTACATGCTAACTCAAACTGACAAACGTAAGCTGCAAATGGCCGGTGTTTGAGTATTCCTTGTGTGACAGCCATGTGGACTGGCTCCAACAAGTCTGTGCTGAAGCTTTGGCTGATCACTGATCAAAGCTTTTTTCTAAAGAGAACAAAGCTTATTGTAATTTAACAGCAATAACAAATGTGTGAGCAAATCTGTCACAAAAGCTGAGACGGTACTGAATATAAGTCAAAAATGAGTCTTTCTAAAGATAACTGCAGTCCTTTTAATTGCCGAAAGTGTCGTTTAAATCCAAAACACATTCAGTGTAGTTATTCTGGATAAATAAATGCTTTATTATTGTTCATAAAACTAAAATGCTGAACACCTGCTTCAGAAAGCAGCACTTTAAACAAAAATAATTGAATAAAATGCTATTTTAAGGGCAAAAGTGGCTCAGTGGACTAAGACGCTGACACTATGTTCACAGGATCACGAGTTTGAATTCCGGTAATGCCGTTTGCCATCGACAGCCGGGGCCTGAAAGAGCAAAATTGGCTCTCTCTACATCACTACTACCATGTAATGTCCACTGACTCAGGTGTCTGTTAGCTGATGTATCAGAGCTGTCCTTTCCTCCTAGCTCATTGGCTGCCCAGTGATGATGTATCAGCAGGAGATGGAAAAGAGGCGGAGCCTGATTTCACATGCATCAGAGGAGGCCTGTGCTAGTCTTCACCCTCCTAGAGTCACATTACAAGTGATTGGAAGAGTCCTGTCTGTCGATTGGCTAACACTACATTGAGGGGTTGAACTCGGTCCAAAATGTAAACATTTCAACCTGCTTTTAGACATTTTTACTTGACTTCAGTCGGTTTATCTAGTGACAATGTTTTTATTTCTTGAAACAAAATTTTCTAGATTATACCTCCAAATACAAAACTGCTACAACGTCTAAAACCGGACAAACTACATTTAATCCTCATATTATGTTTGGGGTCAATTTGACCCGATCCAATGTTTAACCTCTTTAAATACACGTATGACACGACTTTTTTTGCTTAATATTTAATGACTTTTCCTAATTGCATGCTGACAACTGAGTAAACATAAAATTAACATGATGATATGTTTTTGTAGTGTTCTGTACACATGTTGTATACATCAGTGTTCTCTGGATTTAATTTGACCCCAGACTGTTTTAGCTGTATAACATAAAATATCAACATCAAAAGTGTCTGAGACAGAGGAGAATAGGTCTGAGACAGAGGAGAAAGTGTCTGAGACAGAAGAGACCGTGTCTGAGACAGAAGAGAAAGTGTCTTAGACAGAGGAGAAAGTGTCTGAGACAGAGGAGAAAGTGTCTGAGACAGAGGAGAAAATGTCTGAGACAGAGGAGAAAGTGTCTGAGACAAAGGAGGAAGTGTCTGAGACAGAGGAGAAAATGTCTGAGACAGAGGAGAATAGGTCTGAGACAGAGGAGAAAATGTCTGAGACAGAGGAGAAAATGTCTGAGACAGAAGAGACTGTGTCTGACAGAGGAGAAAGTGTATGAGTCAGAAGAGAAAGTGTCTGAGACAGAGGAGACTGTGGCTGAGACAGAGGAGAAAGTGTCTGAGACAGAGGAGACTGTCTGAGACAGAGGAGAATAGATCTGAGACAGAAGAGACCGTGTCTGACAGAAGAGAAAGTGTCTGAGACAGAGGAGAATAGATCTGAGACAGAAGAGACCGTGTCTGACAGAAGAGAAAGTGTCTGAGACAGAGGAGAATAGGTCTGAGACAGAGGAGAAAGTGTCTGAGACAGAGGAGAATAGGTCTGAGACAGAAGAGAAAGTGTCTGAGACAGAGGAGAATAGGTCTGAGACAGAAGAGAAAGTGTCTGAGACAGAGGAGATTGAGATTATAATAATTTTCTGGAGGTTTTAATTGCTGTGGTCAAATTGACCCCAAAAATAAATGATGTTATTAAAAATGAACATAATAGGAGGGTTAAGATATCACATTTGCAGTGTAGGTACGAGGCAGAAACTGTAGACAAAGCCTAGCTTGCCTAAAAAACATATTATCCATTTAAAATTCACCCTTTTAAAATATAATCACTCTTTTATTTACACCGCATGGCATGCACAAAAACACTAATAGCACATCCTACCTGTTGTAGGCGTAGGTGGACGGACCCAGCTGAGGCATGGTCTCACTGTCCCTCTGTATCCCTGCAGGATCTCCATATCCATTGCCCCGAATCCAGCCATCGCTGATGGATGGTAGTAGTGGATACAGACCTAAAATAGGCTTCTGGTCAGGCAAGGTTACAGACGAGGAGGTATTGGCTCCATATTGGTAGGGTTGCCTGTCCATGACACCACCACCTCCCAGCATTACTGGCCCTCTGTGAGATCCAGGCATTCCGGACATCTGGCAGTAGCTCCTTCTCTCATTCTCTTGTTTGATGACTCCAGGTGTGCACAGCTGAATAAAGTCCGCGTCCTTCTCCGTCTTTATGACTGGCATGTTGACACCAGGCTCCAGCATCTGCGTTGGATGTTGCTTCCCGTTGCTACTCACATTTTTACAGGTCACACCGTTGCCAGTGACAATAGGCTTAGTATCCTTCAGCATGTTACTGTCTCCAAGCAAAGCATCCTCCACCGCCAGGGAGGAAAGAAAACCAGTGTCGTCTGGGGTGTAAAACTCATTCAGTTCTGAAGGAGAGCTGGGCAGGTCCAGGCCCTGCAGTATGTCCAGAGTATTTTCCTCCAGAAGCTGCTCTTTTCCATCCTCGCCCTTGTCTGTGGGAACATAGGACCCGAAATCATAGCTCACCTTATCCAGAGGGGAAAACTCCTCCATTTTAAAAGCGAACGGCTCAGGTGCTTGGACACTGGAGTTTAATGAGGTAGAGGTGCGATTTAAGTCTGCGATGCTCTCATTTAAGAGAGCAAAGTTATCCCCGAGGTTAATACCCAGGGATTCCTTCTGGTTCTGCTGGTGCTGCATCCTGAATGTTTTAGCATATACTTTAGCATCTGCCTCCTGAGTGCTACGTCCCACTGAGGCTGGCCGTGTCACAGAGAGCTCCCTTTGAACACTCAGTCCATTTGAGATGTCACCAGAAACAGAAGTTGGGTTGGTGGACATGCTGCTGCCTATGTCTGTTATCAGGCCTCTCATGGTACTATTCCCTAAAGTGGTACTCTCCTCCTGATTATTGCTGAGTTTCCGCCCACGGTCCATTTCTTGAAGCTGTGAGATGAATCAGAAAGCCATTTTATAAATGAATACTAGTATATTGTGAACAATGCTGTGCCATGTCTAAAAAATTTTGACCAAATGTCCAACCCAATCTCCACTGTAACCCTCTGAAATGTGATCAAAAGAGAGATGGACAGTCACAAGCCATCAACTTAGATGTTTTCAGATGTGCTGATATGTTGTGTAAACACACTCTAAACATTTCTAGCCAAGACCTTTGAGCTCAGAACTGAATAAACAGAGGTGTTTGCTAAATTACAGTTTTTAGAAATTGTATGTGGTTTTATTTCTAAAGCTTAACTAATGTGTGTTGACACTGTTTCACTCATTTAGTAGTTCCTAGATTGAATATTTATGGGGTAGGTGTGAGGTCAGGTGTGAGAAGTCTTTGTTTTGGTGAGCGCCTTTGTTTTTGCACATTCCTAGGCTGCTAATCCACCACTGGTATGTCCGAAAATGGCGGGAAAAATGTGCTGCGCTCTGACTCGTGCTGAGAAATGTGCTTCTGAATATTTAAGCTCCTCTCACAAGAATCTAAAAATATATTTTGATTCAAGCTATATTTATTTGAACAGTAGACCCTTTAAGGTTTCCGGAGTATGTTTAGTTTTGTTTCTAGGATAAAATCTCACAGTTATATAAGAGTTTAGAAGTGTGCCGACTACAAAGGGTTAAGCTAAAACATTAGCACTGTGGGGTTTACACAGGAATTAAATGAATACTAACTTTTTCTTGACCAGTGGTTCATTTTATGACAATAAAAGCTTTAAACTTTTATTTCAAATTTGGCCGAAATGTTGTCAGTAGTTTATAGAATAAAATATAAAATTAAACACGTCTAAAAACAGCAAAACAAGAGAAACTCATTAATAACAGTCATGACTTAACATTTTCTGGAGCTGAACGTTTCAGGATAAATAGATAAAAAGACAAATAGTGTTTACAGCCTTAATTAAAACAACACATGCCTTAAACAGTTAAAATATCTTCACAGCTGAGCTGCGTATTAATAAACACACATCTACCTCACTTATTGATTCATGTCCTTTGTCGTCAAGCGCTGTCGTGTCCGATATGACTCTTTAACTATTTATATCCTTAAGAATTGATATGAGACTGTTTGTTGATGTACAGAAAAGACTGAAGGCTGTAAAAATCCTGCAAAATAAACCTTACAGTCCTCCAAACACACCCCTAAAGTAGCTTACCACAGTAGTGCAACCTGTTGGTTGTGAGAGGCCACTGCATCCAAAGCTGAGCTATGAAGTCAGCACAACTTCATTTAAATGAGTATAATGAGAATAATAACATTAGAATATACTCAAATCAGAGACAAGAGAGCTCAGCAACATCAGTGCCAGTCAGTGTGGATGTATTTACAGATTTGTTTATCGTCTTCATTCCAAGCGTTCAATATATTGGACAGATTTTATGGGTTTTATGACTCAACAGCAGGTCAAACTTGCTTTATTTTCCTTCACAGCTCTTTCTGTTGGCTGCTTCTTTAGCTTTTAGTTGAAAATGTTAATGTCCAGCTATCTGGACATTTGCAGTGAGTGTTTTGAATGCTGATATGAGACTAGATTTGTTATCTTTATGTTGGGTTTCAATGGGATTTCGAAGACTAAACGTACACAGAAATAATAAACAATAATAGTGAAGATAAATGGAAATAATAAAAAAGTTCAATTTGTTCAAAATCTTGCAGATTTCATGCTCTTAATTCCAAATGTCCAGTGAAATTCCACATACATTATTATTATTATTATTAATGCTATTTAAAAGGCAAAAATTAACATGCATTGCTACAAAGTGTCCAGTGAGGTAGATATTGTGCATTTATAACTATTTTATTTGATTTATTACTAGTTTATATGCATTATATGCTCAACAGTGCAGCTGTGGTTGTTTAATACGTGCTGGTTAGCCAATATATACACTTTGTCTATCATAACCTTCACATAAACACACAATAAACCAGTGTCTGCTTACCTGAATGAGAATTACAACACAAATAAGTTTACATCCGGGTTTTTTTCTCCTATATGTGAAGCCAGGCTAGTGGTGTCTCTACGTCCCCCGCATGTCTGTCACTTAGCTTAGCTCAGTGTGGCGTTTTCCCAGAGACAGAGTTCAGCTTCAAGCCTTTCTAGCTCTCCAAATGACGCAGGAAAAAGAAGAGAAGCGATTGAAGAGGAAGATACGGCCGCTTTAGTCCACTTTAAACAGAAAACAGTGGCGGAGTTGTTGAGCTGACTCCGCGTCGGCTTGAATGCGGAATAGCCGACGCTGACGTTACATAAGCGGCTCTGAGAGCCGGACGGACCGCCAGCAGCAGCGGCGCTGACCTGCGTACACTCAACTGCGCTTAACTTTGTCAGCTTTAAGCCACCAGACCCCGGTGAACGCCCCTCTGAGAGAGAAACAACCCTACAGAGCGTCCATGACAGGAAAACAACACAATCTTATGACTTGTTTATAAACTGCGCTCAGTTTCGTATCCGTTTACCAGCAGAAACGTCCAAATGACAGCCCTCTACTGCCGGTCAGGTCGCGTCAGGAATAACATACCACCTCCAAAACGTGTCTTCTCCTCTTCTGTCAGGGCGTCAGACTTAAAATAAAGCCTCTTAAGCTGCACTGTTTCGCTTTCTCTCGTATTTTTGGCGTGTTCTCGCGTTATTTTCCTTAAAACAGCGACGCTAGACTGCAGTAAAAGCTGCCTGCACCATAACTTTGTACAGGGTTGCCAGGTCCTACAAAATCCCCGCCCACCACAAGTTGTGAAACTAGCTTTAAATCTTACTTTCTCATTCATTTTCTGTAACCCTTTTCTACTTTTTAAACATTTTGTATGTCATTATTATTATTATTACATATCAATATAATGAGAAGATTTTTTAAATTGCATTTAAAACTTAAATTTTTATGAAACTTTTAATAGTTTCACAGACCTAAGTATACACTTAGGTAAATAATTTTGAGTGTAGCCCAGACTTTTTGACATTTTACCTGCGACTGCATTGAGGTAAATCAGTGAACCTGGCAACTCTGCTTTTCTAATTCATTAGAGGACGTCCAAACAAGTGGTATAAATGAGTGTATAAATAAATTTAAATATATTATGGACACTAAAAGGTGCAAAGAGACTAGCCAGTGGCATAAATTGCATAATTACAGTCAAGGAATAAAAAATGGGCGATGGGCCTATTCAGACAGCCCAAATCTGATTTCTAGCCTAACTAGATGGTATCCAGATTGATTTTTGGTAGTCTGAACAGTCATAAACCCCATTACATCAAATTGTTTTTCAAATCTGATTGAAGCTATATTTGGAGGTGGTTTGGCATCTGATTGCAATCAGATTTGTACAGATCCATCTCAGTCTGGACGCTCAAATCGGATTTTGAAGTGCCTTTCACCTCACTCTTAAGGACAACTAATCCAGGTTGCCAGATCCTGAAAAAACCATAGTCAACTGTCTGACAGACGGTCAGTTTAGTACAAAAACTAACCCCAAATGTACAGACTCTAATCATAGATGTTATAATTACTTTTATATTACTCTATATAACCGTTATATCTTATTTTAGTGTTACTCTGTATATCAGTGACAAGTCTATCTATGGCATCTCCAACACTACTATTTTTCTACTGTGTGACTATAAGAGTTTTTGGTACATTTTTTAAAAAGTCCAAAAACCAAAACCCCACCACCTCTGAAACTGTACCCACAGTATAAATTCTCAGTATAAATAAATACCACACTCTTGCAGGAAAACAATGAATCTGGCAACTCTGAAGCCAGTCATCAGCATGGCTGTAATTACTGATGCCTGCACTGTTACCACAAAAACCCAAACAGACAGACTTGTGATGTGTGGACAGACAAATCAGATCTGATCCACTTACTAAGGACGGTATTTTTTCCTGCTTTATTAGCTGGGAAGTTGCACGTGCTAAAACCAGCAGCTCTGCTGTGTCTGATCAACACAAACTAACACACCACCACCACTTCAGTGTCACTGCAATGCAGAGAGTTATCCACTATCTAAATAATAGCTGCTCTGTGGGGGTCCTGACCATTGAAGAACAGGTGAAAGCAGACTAACAAAGTACACACAGAACCAGATGGACTACAGTCTGTAATTGTAGAACTACAACA
The DNA here is from genome assembly GCA_036984385.1 of Crenuchus spilurus. NCBI lineage: Eukaryota > Metazoa > Chordata > Actinopteri > Characiformes > Crenuchidae > Crenuchus > Crenuchus spilurus. Next base: position 17,451 of record BRDA01007998.1, on the reverse strand, counting down.
TGCACCTGTAGGGTCAGTGGAGCTAAAATGGACAGTAAGTGTAGGTACAAGGTACCTAATGAAGTGGCCAGTGAGTGACCATTATTAATGAGTAAATAATGGACTATGTGAATGAATATATACATAAGTTTCACACCAGTCAGTTGTAATAGACTGACATAATGTGACTGATGTCCAAAAGAACATCATAATTGGGTACAGTGATGCCCCATAGGCCATTGATGCCAATAACTGATACAGAGCAAACAATGTGCCATAATGAACACAGGAGCGATGAGGAAAGTGTCTGAGGTCACCATAAGATGGAAACCACATTATGACTGTAGCGTCAGTTTTTATCTGAATGTATAACATCACACCTCTCTCGCTCTGTTTGTATTCTTTCTTTCAAAGCTCATCATCAAATACTGGACCACCGTAATGTCCCATAGACTGAGCCATGAATCACATCGTCACCCACAGAGGAGCTGTATTGCACTAAGATGATGGAGAAGCAATTGTGGGCTAAGTGGAAGAGGTGAACACACCTTCCCATGCCAACAAGCTCGTTATTGTGTAGCGGGTGTGGAGTGGGCATGTGCATGGCTAATTAAGCCAGAGGAGCACAGCAAGACAGAGTCCGACCGGTCTCTATGGGCCGGCCTGCAGGAGTCAAGCTGTTCTCTAGTCTGACAACAGAGAACAGAGCTTTTTTAAATGACCAGAATCAATGTGAAATGACAAAGATATCATTTCATAATATACCGGTGCCCCAAAAATGAGAACATGGTGAAAAAGTAGACCACTATACACCGCTACACACAGTAGTGAAGAAAAGTGGAAGCCTGATATTTAGTCTTCTAACTGTGGGCCTGTTTGTTCAGGTGGGACATTGGCTTCACATTTTCAGAGCAAAGCAAAACAAGTCATTTTTAGGCACCAAATATGTCATGGATTTGCTATTTTAGATTTAAGAGGAATGTAAAATGTGCATTTTTTTGCCAAAATACTGCTTAAATTCTCCGAGATGCCCCATAGTGTATTCACCTTTAATTTTGTGTAATATCTTCTCATGCCTACCTCAGTGAAACCAACTGAGCAACTCTGTCTAACCCTTTAACACTGGCACGGTGGTCTGGTGGTTGGCACGTTCACCTCTCAACACTGAGGTCTTGGGTTCAAGTGCCCATCTAGGTGGAGTTTCACCCCACAATCCAAAAACATTGAGATCAGGTGAATTGGCTACACTAAATGACTCTGGTGTGTGTGAATGACTGTGTATGTCTGTATTTGTATGTGTGTATGCCCAGGTATGGCTGGCACTCTGTCCTGAGTGATCCCCCTAGTGCTTGATGCAGTCCTCCAGGTGGGCGGATGCAGTTTTTTTTTTTTTTATTACTTATTTTTTGTTCATATATACATCTCTACCAATCGGTTGTGATGGCACTTTATGGCAAAATCAAAACTCAATCCACAAAAACATAAAAAACAATAAAATGCTCATTTGATTTATTTTTATTAACATTTATTAAATTAAATTAAATTTAATTGTATTATTTTTTTTTAATTTAGATTTACTCATCTGTATGGTGGCACAGCAGCGCCAATGCTTTTTCAGCATTTCTAGTGACCCCTGCTGGATTATTTTAGCCTGACATACTTCTACAGATGGGTAGAGATGGCACAGTCAGGTTCAACCCCTTCTAAGATATAGGGATTTGAACATCCTCCATCCATCCATTATCCCACCCGCTTAATCCTTATTAGGGTCTCAGTTACTCCCTTACCCCCTAACTGGGCGCAGGGCAGGGCATGACCCATCATGGCAGGAACTCTAGAAGACCTCTGAATGTGTGAGTCTGTGAGTGATGTTAATCTGATCGCTGTAACTAGAACTTATAAATATAGGAGCCAGTTGAGGTGGCACCTGGTTAGGATGCCTCCTGGACAGCTCACTAGAGAGGTCCAACTGGGACCCAGGACACACTGCAGAGATTATATCTCTCAGCTGGCCTTGGTATCGTCCCATATGAGCTAGAAGACGTAGTTGGGAAGAGCGAGGTCTGGTCTTCTTTGCTTGGGTTGCCGCAATCCAGATCCGGACTCGGATAAGTGGAAGTAGATGGATGGCTGGATGGATGGATGCAGTACCGGTGCTAGACATGTGGGTGCCCTAAGCACAAATACTTTGCGTGCTGCTGAATCTAAAAGTACCCAGCTCACTCTTATGCTGATCAAAGGATCCATGACCAGTACAAGAGCAGGGAAGCTCAGGTAATCAAACACCAGTAAAGAGAAAGTGTTAATGATCTTCTCAAACAGGTGTATAAACATAAATGTGAGCATGTGTAGAGTAACGTACCTGTAACGTATTGAGATACTGCAGTAGCTACTAAATGTTCAGTTTACCTTTATATCACTTTGTCGCGATATTGGTTTAGTCCAGGGCGGGGCTAATCATATATAAGCATGCACGTAATTTGCGGGGGGGATAGGGGGGTTATG
>BRDA01007998.1:0-14897 GCA_036984385.1 Crenuchus spilurus | reverse complement strand
CCCCCCCCAATAATCTGATCCAATCACTATAACCCCCCCCTAATAAAGTCACATAATGTCAATTTACAAAAACATCTTTCATGAATAACTTGTTAATTTTCAATTTTACGTAAAATACCAGCATGTTTAATCATTTGGTAATGTAACCCCCCCCTTTCCCCACAAAAACTTGGTATCATTCAACCTCCACCAAGCAGCAGCGCTCACCGTTTGCAGGGTTGCCAGGTTCGTGGTTTTCACGCCAAATTGGGCTTGTTTGAAAATCCAGTCGCGGGTGAAAATTAAAGCATGGAGGGATGCGTTTTTTTTGGCTACTTTTAAAAATTACCGCGGCCGCCAAAAAACAACAAGAAAAGTGGGTGTTGGAAGATTGAATGCAACAATACGAATGAGGAGAACATAACGACATAAGGAAGTACAGCCTGAAAAGGAGAGAGAGAGAGAAAGAGACAGAGCAAGAGAGAGAGAGAGACAGTTCCTTTTTTTTTTTTTTTGCTAATTATGTTACTATTAAATGTTCTTGACTGGAATATAAAACTGTTATAAAAGAATTAGTAAACACTAATGTTATCATATTATTAATGGCTGATAAAAAATCCCTTATAAACAAAATACTAAGTCGTACACTCATAGTTGTTTTGCCATTTGCTTCAAACGTGCTAGCTCAAGCTACTGAGGGGAGGGTTTTAGACTGACTTTGGACTGGATATTTTATGCTGGACCTGGCAACCCTGACCGTTTGCTTGCTCGTGCAAGCAGCTGCTGTGGGAGTGGGTGTCATAAGAAAAACTGAAAAGAGCACCAAAAAGTGGACAAAAAACATATTTTCATTGTTGGTCGATAACATCGCCTTGTAAAAAGCGGAAAAATCAAAATGAGGTAAATGTTTATGTATTGTTAGCTGATGATTAAATAACTATGCCGCTGTGTATCAGACACACTATGAATACCCGTTCAGGTATTTTAGCTAGCTCCGTTAGCTAGCTCCGCATTTCTTAATTGTTTAAGGTGCAGAGTAAATACAAAGAAAGTTAAATAAATACACAGTAAAAGCATTACAATGTATTTCTAATACGGTTAACCCAAAATCTCCTGAATCCTTTTAGAAAAGTAAATGATTTAATAAATAAATAAATAGGCAGACAGCTCAACCCCCCCAGTGTTGGACCCAAAGTTACGCCCTTGTATATAAGGTACCTGAAATGCTAGAGGAGAGGGAGTTAGCTTACCTGTCAGAGTCAGTAGGTCTAATTGGAGATAATTCAGCAATTATACTCCCCTGGAGTCACTTTACTTAGCTTTTCTTTTCTGTTTGTCTGCACCATAAACAACACCACTGGGGGACATTTCTGCATTTTTGAGTGTTATTTCCCCAGGAATCCACAGCCTTTTATTTCGGCAAAGCCTAGCGGTGACCCTAGGTCTCTTCACTCGAGGGCGGAGCAACATCACTTGTGGAGATTCTAATTTTTGGAGATGCACGAGTAGATGTGAGGAGGCTCCAACGAGGAGCCTACAACGAGGCTCACGAATCGCAGCAATGAGACACCGTTGGGTAGCACGGTGGCTTACTGGTTAGCACGTTCTCCTCTCAGCGCTGAGGTCTTGGGTTCGAGTCCACATCTGAGCGGAGTTTCCATGTTCTCCCCGTGTCTGCGTGGGTTTCCTCCGGGGACTCCGGTTTCCTCCCACAGTCCAAAAACATGGAGATCAGGTGAATTGGCTACTCTAAATTTACCCTGGTGTGTGTATGAATGTATTTGTATGTATGTTTGCCCAGATATGGTTGGCACTCTGTCCTGGGTGATCCCCCTAGTACTTGATGCAGTCCTCCAGGTGTACGGTCGGTTCCGGTTGAGAGTACGCTGTGCGCGACTGGCTGCCGCTTCTTTGCCGGAGTGTGTGTATATGAAGTGTGTCGATTGTAAAGCGTCATTGGGTGTCTAGAAAGGCGCTATAAAAGTATAATGTGTGTATGCATGTATTCTTTATCCCCATACACAGTGGCAGATAATGCTGGGCACAGTTCATTCAATTTTTTCCAAAACGTCTAGACTGACACTCTGCACTGACCAACACGTTCTTTACTTTCCTTCCATCACTCTCCTAGAGCATCTCCAAAAATGAGAATATGGTAAAAAAGTACATTTGTATTTATAATTTAATTTGAAAAGGTAAAGTGACATATATTTAACATTAGTTATATAAAAAGTGACAAATTTCTGATACTGTGTGAATAGTAATTTGCTCAAATTAATAATTTAACTCAAACCTAAATATTGTAATCATTTGTGATTGTTGTCAAATGTTCTGCACAACCAGGACTTAACAGAAATTCCTGCAACTCCTTTAATGATGCTGTGGCCTTTTTCAGCCTCCCGGACCTGTTTGCTTTTTGTCTTTCATAATTTTTGGAGGGAAGTCCAGTTCTTAGTCATTGTTGTGCCAAATTTTATCCACTTCTTCAAAACAGTTTTCACTTTGTTACAAATAAATTCTTAAAAAATCCTACAATGTGATTTTTTTTCTCATTTTGTCTCTCATAGTTGAACTGTACGCAATGACAGACTTAACCAACACACAAACCACGCAATTGCTTGGGGCCCCTGAAGAGGTTGGCAAGAAAATAAATAAAACTAAACGCATAATTGTTTTTGTTGTTCCACACTAAAGAGATACCTACTGTATGTAATTTGGGAGTGGGAGGTGGGGGGGCAGGGGCTTTTTCATAAGACAGTTTTGGTTCTCTGCAGATTTTTCCATCCAAAAACTGTTATGCTATATTAAAAATAGGGGTTGAGCACTAGGACCCAGCAAAAAATAGCCACTCAGTCGGAAGCCTGTTTCCATTTAGACCACCCACAAGCTCTGTCGTTTCTTGCTAACGTGTGACTGACCATCCCAATAGTCACTCCATCAAACAGTGTCTGGACTTGCAAACCAGTGTTTTGCGATTTGGCCCGTAGTCCGTGTTCACCTGACACTTTAACATGTACGTTTGTTCTGCCTGTTTCACATCAGATAGATGTATTCTAATATCAGACGTTTCATATTAAAATCCATTAACATTAACACTTCTGTATCTGTGTGTGTGCGCATCTGCCAGTTTGTGATAACCATCCATTTACATACCTCTAAGTTTAACTATTGCCAAAATCATTCCAAATTTTTGCTTATTTTTCAAAAATGAGGTATAATTTTATGTAAATGAGGTCTACTGACCATACAGTCCAAACATTAGTGTACAATTGGTGGCAATTAATTGGATTGAAGTTGACTAACAAGGTGAAACACAGCATTGGGTGATAATTTTATATTACAATTTTTTACCTGTTTTAATAATTCTTAATAAAATATCATGAATAATAAATGTTTAAAATGTATGTATAATAATTAATATTTATTAATAATTAATAAAAATAATTTAATTCATGTTCAAGCCTGTATTGCATCATAACTATAAAAAAAGAATCCGTTTGATCAGGACCCCCAGACAGGACATTGCTTGGAGCCCCAGAACTTCCAAATCCGCCCCTGCTCATACAGTCTGTCGTTAGTACAAGCGCACACCTGAAAACTACACCTGTTCCTTAAATGTTCAGCTTAGAGAGCTAACTAACCGATCAACAGTACATGAAGTTATCTACTTTGATCTCTGTTCAGAAACAAAGTCGTGAGAAAACGCTCGTCAGGCTTTTAGTGGCGCAGGTTTATAACACCTGTGCCAGAGGGGAACAAATTAAAAGAAGACCAAAGACTTCTCAGTCACTGCCAAGCACGATTACTGCCAAACATAAATACATTTGGCAATTGCTATTCATTTGGTGTCGCAGAGAATGGATATGTCTGCATGATTTACTGCCTGCAGGGCAGAGTCTCTGCCTCTACATAAGTGAATCATGTTGACTCAGTACTCTAATATCTCAACATGTGCCTCGTCGTCAGTGGTGCAACCACAGGCCGATGCGAGAGGGCAGGAACTTGTACTCAGAAAGCTTGTCATAAGAATTCACGGCAGTTGCAGAAACTCATTCTTGCCCAGAGTGTGAACTCCGGACGTGTTCATAGGAAGATGATTCATATAATCGTTTCAGACATGATTGGGAAGCAGAGTCAACAGTATGTGCTCATGTATCTCAAAGAATATATACAGTGGTGCCAAAAAGTATTTGGTCAGCCACTGATTGGGTAAGTTCTCCTACTTAGAAAGATGAGAGAGGTCTGTAGTTTTCATCATAGGTGCACTTTGGAAGTTCTGGGTTCCAATGTTATGTCTGGGGGCCCTGATCAAACAAATTCCTTTTTATAGTTATGGTTATGGTGCGGTGCAGGTTTGAACATAAATTATTATTAATTATTAATAAATATTAATACTTTACTTAAACATTATTATTCAAAATATTGTATTAATGTTTATATTATTACTAGTAATATTAATAATAATTATTAATCATTGTTATTAATAATTAATCATTAATAAAATCCTAATAAATTATTAAATATTAATAAACTGTCAAAAGAATGTAGCATAAAATTATCTCCCAAATCTGTGCTTCACCTTGTTAGTCAACTTCACTCCAATTCATTACCACCAATTTTACACATATGTTTGGACTGTATGGTCAATCGACCTCATTTACTTAAAATTATACCTCATTTTTGAGTAAAAATAAGCAGAAATTCTGAATCATTTTGACAATAGTTACACTTGGAGGCATGTAAATAGATGGCTTATCACAGACTGGCAGACACACGCACACAGAAACACACTCAAATGTTTTAATATGAAACCTCTGATATTAAAATACGTCTAGCTGATGTGACACAGACAGAACAAACATCCAATATCTTAGTAATTTACAGTGCCAGCTGAACACACTGTGGACCAACTTTAAAAATGTCCAGACACTGTATGATGGAGTGATAGCCGAGATGGCCAATCACACATTAGCAAGAAAAGGCAGAGCCAATCGATGAGCTTGTGGGTGGTCTAAAGGGAAACCGGCTTCAAGATTTCCGCTGGGTCCTATTGCTCGACATGTCTTCATTTAATATAGTGTTTGGACTGAAAAATCTGCAGAGAACCAAAACTTTATTAATTTTTTTGGCCAAACTCTTTTGGCCAGCAGAGGGCCCCATGGTCTCTGGGGCCCCAAGCAATTGCGTGGTTTGTGTGTTGGTTAAGTCCGTCATTGCGTACACTTCAACTATGAGAGACAAAATGAGAAAAAAAATCACATTGTAGGATTTTTAAAGAATTTATTTGTAACAAAGTGAAAACTGTTTTGAAGAAGTGGATAAAATTTGGCACAACAATGACTAAGAACTGGACTTCCCTCCAAAAATGATGACAAGACAAAAAGCAAACAGGTCCAGGAGGCTGAACAAAGGCCACAGCATCATTAAAGGAGTTGCAGGAATTTCTGTTAAGTCCTGGTTGTGCAGAACATTTGACAACAATCACAAATGATTACAATATTTAGGTTTGAGTTAAATTATTAATTTGAGTAAATTACTATTCACACAGTATCAGAAATGTGTCACTTTTTATATAACTAATGTTAAATATATGGCACTTTATCTTTTCAAATTTAATTATAAACACAAATGTTCTTTTTTACCATATTCTCATTTTTGGAGATGCTCTAGGAGAGTGATGGAAGGAAAGTAAAGAACGTGTTGGTCAGTGCGGAGCGTCAGTCTGCAGACGTTTTGGAAAAAATTTAATGAACTGTTACAAACTGTGCCCAGCATTATCTCATGGAGGGTCATCGTGTGCTAGGAGAAATATAACAAACTGTGTCTCGATTATGAGTTTTGTCTGCTCTGCTTCTTGCTATTGAGGGGTCATAAATCAAACCCGGCTTCTGAATAGACAACACAAGACAGTTTTCTGCAGATTTTTTCATAATCGATTAATTAAAAACTGTTACACATGCTAGATTTGTGTTCTTCATGTTTATATTTACTGCAACAGATGCATGAGACTAAGGTCTATATATAAAACTATATCCGGCACATGACTGTCTACTCAAGCTCAAGCAAAGCCAGTTGATGTATTGCTGGTACTAATGAAGACAGATTTGTTGTGGATGAACTCAAGCTAGCATCAGCGTCATGCCTAAGGATGCCCAGGTGTAGCTTGCCTTTGTATGAACTTGCTCACCTAGCTTTCGGCTAAGACCTACCAAGCCTAGAACCAGTGTCAGCTGGTGAAAAGTATTGTAGGTGGGTCTGTTTGAGTCATATTCAGTCAGTTTCCACAACCATCCCAATATTATTGAATATTAGCATTTCTACAGAAATGTATTACGTCAATAACGTCAGACGTTCCTAAAACCACTGACACACTCTGCTGGGGGCCATAAATAAACCTTTAGGCAACAGATTTGAGGACGCTGATTGGCTAAATTTATGTTGTATCTTGTGTCAGCAGGTCAGTGATTGGCTGCTGCTTCTCTGACTGGCTGATATTTCTGTTGCCTCAGAAGAGAGAGAGACCAGGAAGCTCATTTTCCCCCAAAATATTTAGATATATTACATGTTATTGTGCATGTTTAGCACATACTCAATTAAAATATGTAGCTATTGATTATTATTTAAAAAAAAATCTCTATAGAGTCTATAAAGTCTCTATAGACTAGCTGCCACTAAATAGAACATCAAGCAGCCATAGAGTCACTGCTTTTGAATGGAGAGTTGTTTTTCTGACCACATTGAGTGAAAGGAGATGGAGAGAAAATCACCAGTAGCGTAGTTACAACAAATGAGCTAAGAATCTCATTATTGCAATTTCAGACCACACAAACACATTTGCCTGCAAGGAACAAATAAAGCCTGCAATTGCCGTGGCCTAACACCTCGTACGTTTTCAGGGAGGTCAAGCATTCTATCCATTTTGGGTTAGATTGCTTTTTTTTGCCACATTCAGGAAGCAGCACTTGAGGACTGAACATAAGCAGGTAATTTTAACTTATTTGCTTTGACAGAATTGGTTGCTAATTAATAACAAAGCTATTTGGACTGATGTTGCAAAGAATTCCAGATGCTGGGATGCCTATGAGAGACTATGTAGGTGTGTGGGAATCAGGAATGTTGTTGTGGAAAGGTCAAGGTTTAGGGTTCCAAATTATGCACCTGCCTTGCTGTCCTTCTTCTTTCCACCATAAATAATCCTTTAAGAACGATTTCCCTGCCTTAATCTGAGCAAAACTATCCTCTGCGTGACATTGCAAGCTTCCTAGATTAAGTTATTATTAACGTCTCCCATTCTTGCCTGAGTGACTGGATTTCACCACCTGGGACAAGCTTCAAAATGGAAACGAGGTATCAGGCTGCAGACGCCGCCAGCACATGTTGAGAAGTTGGCCCAGTTTGGGTTCAGCTGGCAAGGACTGATCAAATTATTGGGTGGTCAATTCAGGTGACAGTGGAACCTCATTTTTGGTCATTAATCTGTTCTAAAGTGCCTGATGATAACAAAAACAAATGATAACTGAAGCAATATATCCCATAAGAAATAATGTAAATCTAATTAATCTGTTCCAGACGCTCCAAAATATAAGCAAAAATACATTTAATATAGAATAACTATAGTTTTACATACAGAACACAATGAGAAATAAATACTAAAGACTAATGAAATGGATAAATAAACATTTAACATCACTCTTACAGGTTTACGCTCTGTTTTAGAGAGTGCCAGTGTGGTCCAGCAGCAGCCTTTGTTTTGTACACCTGTTCTCGGGGTTCTTTTGTTTTCACACCCATTTTCAGGCAGTAGCGCTATGCGGAGTCACTTTAGTGTGATGTGTTTTAGTTTGTTTTGAGTGTTATCAGTGAGAAACAAAAAACAAATGCAGAAAAATTAGAAACAAAGCCAGAATAAACAACAGAGGATGAGTGACAAACGCGTGGGTGGATGTTTGTTTTTCACAAACAGCAATGAGTCATGTAAGCATGCTGATGAAAACCGGGCCGATGAACGATAACTGGGACACAATTCCACTGAAAAAAGTTGACAGTAACTCAATTGTACGAACCAGGGCAAACCACTAGGTTCCACTGTATTAAGAAAAAGTCAAACTAAGAGGGGTTATACTTATTATATAAAGTGTTTAAATGTGAAATAGGGTACCATCATCTCATCACAAATATAAGTGTAACTCACAGGCCAATTCATTAGGTACACAGCTTGTATCTACACTTATTGTCCATTTTAGCTCCACTGAGCACACAGGTGCACTTTGTAGTTCTACAATTACAGACTGTAGTCTCTGTTTCTCTATATATTTTGGTACCCTGTTCTTCAATGGTCAGGACCTCCACAGGATGGTATTATTTGGGTTGTGGATCATTCTTAGCACTAATGTGGTGGTGGTGTGTTTGTTGCACTACTATGAATGTATCAGCCACAGCTGAGCTGCTGATGTTTTTAACCTCTTAAGCTCAGTTTTTACACCATAAGGATTATTATCCAGTAACTACATTGAGAAATGATTGAGTTATTCATCAGCTGCAAGTGTGGTTCCATAAACAAGGATGTTTACATGGTGAACCAGCCAAAACTAGCCAACAGAGTCCTGTGGGACCTGGTGGACCAACAAGGTAGACGTGTCTAATGGAGTGGACAGTGAGCTAACATAGTGCTTAACATCTCCACCAGGTCTGATCCACTCATATCACACACCAACACACCATCACCATGTCAGTGTCACTGCAGTGCTGAGAAAGATCACCCATCCAAATGCTGTGTGGTTCTGATTGTTAACTCTGTACAGTCGGCGATCCCGGTTGCGCAAAAACACTTTTATAACTAAAGATTTTATCCTAGAAATAAAACTAAACATACCCCAGAAACCTTAAAGGGTCTACTTTTCAAATATATACAGCTTGAATCAAAATATTTTATTAGATATTTGTGAGAGGATCTTAACAACACTGGCAAGGCTGAAGTTTCTTGAGATTCTGAGGAATTTCTGAAAAGTCCCCCTCCCTCTTGTGGGCTATCAGCGAGCTATTGTTATGTTAACTATTGCTAGGATATCATCCCCCACAGGGTTTAGGCTCATATATTACAGTTAGTTTCAGTGTCTACGTAAAGCAAAAATAATCCATTGTATTTTATTTCGTTAGATAACAGGGAAATGAAACGAAATGTAGTTTATTATACATTTATTTATCATAATAAATAACACAATAACACAATATATAACAATAACACACACACTGCTATAATTAGAATCTATAATTCGTTACATTTCCCTGATATCTAACGAAATAAAATACAATGGATAATTTTTGCTTTACATAGACACTGAAACTATAATAATTATTATGGCAGCGTGCGCGCAGACTCACACACAGAGAAGCAGACGGAGAGGCCCGGTTGTATAAATAAGACAGAATAACTTTCCCAGAGACCGAAATAAACAATTACTTGTTTAGTTTTGAAATAAAACGATCTAAAATGAATTAATAAATACATTCTCTCTGTGAATTTCGTTTCATTTTGAAATATAATATAGCATTTTCAGTGTCTTTCTGTGAATCTTGACTGAGATTCTGAGATATTTCCCTCACTTTGCCCTGGAGACGGAAACTGGGGCTGTGTTTTGCTGACGAGTATTTTCATGGTTTTGCCCTGAAGATTCCAATGCATAAAAAAACCGATCTAAAATAAATAAATAAATACATTCTCTCTGTGAGTTTCGTTTCATTTTGAAATACAATGTAGTATTCTTAGTGTCTTTCTGTGAAACTGGTTCCCCTCACTTTGCTCTGGAGAGTTTGTCATGTAATTAGCATATCAATAGGGCACTAATCGTCCTCCAGCAGGGTGGCGGGCCAAGAGGGGGATTTTCCCCTGACGAAAATTTTCGTAGGATTCTAGTGTTAAATAAGCAGACACACGTTTGTGAGAGCGAGTCAGACAGCTGTGCTTTATTTTCCCAACAAAAGGAAACAATCTGTCATTCATATGATAATCACATGGTAATTCCGGACATTCCATTGGTTGGACTACCAGCCGTGGAATGTGTAGAATCTGAACCGAACAAAGACCTCTCACCTGAGTGTTCACACCTCATAAATCTCATAAATATTCAGTCTAGGAGCCACTGAATGAGTGAAAAACGGAGTGTCGCCTCACATTAGTTAAGCTTTAGAAATAAAACCACATACAATGTCTAAAAACTGTAATGAGCAGTGTGTAGCCAACACCTCTGTTTATTCAGTTCTGAGCTCAAAAGTCTTGGCTAGAAATGTTTAGAGTGTGTTTTCACAATATATCAGCACATCTGAAAACAGGTTTTTGGAAAGTCTAAGTTTAGAGCAGATTTAATCAGAATATAGATTTATGACACTCTTACTGTTCTGACTCTGTTGTTGCTGAGTTTGTGCTGAACTAAAGCCTGTGTAACACTTTGGAGAAAATTATTTTAGATGTGTAATTTGTAAAAAGTCAGGGCATGTCTGACTACATCAGAGTGTCTGAAATACCCTCAGACTGCAGGGGATTGAAGAACAGCATGAAAGGAGGCTAACAAAGTGTACAGAGATAAAGTGAAACTTAAAATGAGTGTACACGAGTGGGCAGCCGTGGTCTAGTGGTTAATGATCTGGTCTTGTGACCAGAAGGTCTGCGGTTTGATCCCCAGGCAGGTCATGAGTGAAGTGCCTTTGAGCAAGGCACCAAATCCCTTTGGGCACCATGGATAGGACTACCCACTGCTTTGGCTTTTGCGATTTCATTGCATAAATGGGTTAAATGTGGAGGTCAAATTCCATTGTGTGGCAAAACGTTTAATCTAATTAAGATACAAGATATGTGAAAGTTCTGGAAGTAGAAGCAGTAGAAGCTTATTTTCTTCTCCTCAACCAAATAAAGCATCATTTGAAGCTCTGAACACTGAACTCAGGCTCGCCTAATTTGAACAAATGATGAAAAGAATCAGTTCATTGGCAAAAACAGTTTTGCTTGGATCAGTTGAGAGTAAAATCGGAAGAAGACAATCAGAGGAATTACAATTATTTCTAGTGGCAAGACAACTTCCTCCAGCTGCAGACAGCTGCCTGTTCCTCAGTAATCTGAGGTCCCCACATTGCTTTTCTCTCAGAGTGTGCTCCCCCCGCCTTTATCTACCAAACATTATCCCACACAGCAGCGGGGCAGTGGTTGGGTGACGTCAGAGCATGTCCACACTGCACAAAGCCTCTGGGAACTACTGCAGTGCTGAGAACCCCTGTCACATTATCCCGAGGCCACAGGGAACCCAGTGACCACGTGTGACAAGGAGGTCAGAGTAGTTATGTACTGGCAAAGGAAAGGCTAATACATCAGGCTTCTTCCCTGTTCACCACAAAGGTTAGTCAGCAGCAAACAGCAAGCAAGAGGGCTTCCCTTCAGCCAGTGTACTGGGTGCATCACAACACCCTGTGAAAAGAAAGAAGCCTAAAAACTAGGAATGCACCAAATATTCTGCAACCAAAATTATAAACAAGAAAAAAAAAATTTATACTGAACACTGATGTTTTTAATGACACAGTTACAGTTTGGTGCTGAAATGGAAGAAGACAACAAACTACAAGCACAACCTTTACTAAACTACACTTGTTATGATGAAGCCAGAATACAGCCGCTTAGCTTTGTGTTTGTTGCTGCAGTGTTAGGGATCGTCTCACAATTAGCAGAAGAAATGTGAAGTGTTTCAGTGTCTGTAGCCAATGACACTCACATTAAACACACAACACATCCATGTGACTTACATCATTCATTTTAGACATTTTCATCATTTTATTAAATATTAGTAATAATGTAACATCTTCATACATATTCATATATTATTGTCTTTGTTTTATATACAAATATAACAGAATAATCAATTAAACTCATGTTATTAAACCTAATGATGTCAAACCAGCTTTTTAACATACAGACATTCTTTCCTGACTCACTACAAGGCTTAATTTGGGAAATAGTTTAGTTACTAATTTTATAATCATTTATTTAAATTAAGAACCGTGTTCAGTATTCGGCCAAATGTTTAATTTTGTTCAGTTTTGGACAAAAATGTTCATTTCAGTGCATCCCTAATGAAAACCCAAACAGAAGACAAGATATTCTGGAGGAACACCGTCCATCCAATCACCAGGAGTCTCGGTGGCACAAAATACTTTAGTGAGGAGAAGTGTTGCAGTCAAGACTAAGACCAAGTCCAGGAGTGGACTGAGATGAAGATCAGAATATTATGATGACTTACCTAAAAGTGGGATAACCATCTTTGGCTTGTGTTGTTCTCAGTGGTGATGCTTTACAATGTGTTCTTCATCTCCTGTGTTTATTATATAAGTTAACTATACGTATATATAACTGGGGCAGCTGTGGACTGGTGATTAGGGATCTGGTCTGCTGACCAGCAGGTGTCCAGTTTGATCCCTGGGCAAGTCATGACTGCCTAACCACCAACTGTTCTCTGGGCACCATGGATAGGGCTGCCCGCTGCTTCAACTAATGTGTGTGATTCACTGCACAGATGGGTTAAATGTGGAGGCCAAATTCTGTTGTATGCAATCACATTGGCAAAAGTCTAATCTAACCTAATCTAACTGGTCCACTGTGGTGAGTTAATTGCTCTCTACCACTCATCAGAGTCACTGTTTCCCTCTGGCATCAGTGGTCCATGGGGCACCACTGTTATCCTATTGGGAGACAGTCAATATACAATGTACCTTCACTACAGCAGCTCTAGAACATACCACAGTTAGTGGTTTCCAAGATGCCATGTTTCACCCGTTAATCTGAAGTCACCACATACGTCAGACTGTTAAAAATCAAACATGCTCTTTGATTGGATTCTGAACAAGAAGAGCAGAAACTGCTTTTAGCCTGTTAGCCAATCAGAGTGCAGATTTGATTTGCATGCTTTGTTGATGTTACCTCAACACACACTAATGGGCAGTGAGCACACGTGGGCAGCCCCGATCCACAGTGCCCGGGGAACGGTTAAGGGTTCGTCGTGTCCTGCTAGGGGACCAAACCGACAACCTTCCGGTTCCAAGACCACGTCCTTAAACACCAGGCCACACTCAAAAGCCTTTGCGGAATCGATCCCACATCACAAGATTGGGAATCTTGCACGGTACCACTACACCACAGTCAAGACCGAGGCCTCTCGAACTACACCGCTAGTGATGCTAGTGATGAGCAGTTTTGGTCATGTGGTATTTGCTTCTTTAATGTCAGGTTATAGGTCAGACTGCTCTTCATTACAGTTTCATTCTGCAAACCACAGATCAGTCTGAAGAGCCCTTGTGCAGCTTCTAAGAGCGTACGCTGGGTGGCTGCTGGAGAATGACCTCAATCTAGCGTGACAGCATTCACCGCAAAACTCAAGAGTCAAGGTCGAGACGTGCTCTACTAGTGTGTTTGTCCCCCGTGTAGGACACAGTCAGACTGACATTTTCTTCTGCATTGTGGCAGCGCTGGTGGAGGAGTTCAGTTGGTTCCGGTGAGCTGTGCATCTGAATGGTCGTAGGAGGCAGACAGAGATTCTGCTAGAATACAAAAGTCTATGGAGGGTATGAGTCAGGCATGGGGTGGTTGTGTACTGTGTACTCTGGTTTTGATAATAGGTACAGTTTTAAAGGCACAAGTGCACATATCAGCCTACATGGACCAAACACCGCAGGACAACTGCATATTAAACACCTACCAACTGGATCAAACGTTCTGCGGAGCTTCCTTTTACTCCCATACACTGTATTGCTTAACACACACACACTTGTTTCTGTGATTTGTGGGGACATGACATAGACTTACTCAAACCTAATCCTAATCTCAAAACCCTAAAATTTCATGATTTACCAGCGGGAGCGTTTTAACAGCTTTTAGTCCCCACTACGCTACATAAACCTGGCGCACACACACACATACACACTTTGGGAGTTCACTTGTGTAATACCGAGTGAAAATGAACCTAAACCTAAACTTAACAACCAAAAGTCAGGGCTTCTGCTTTTTTAATGTTTACAAAAAAGTTTGCAATGAAAATGGCTCATTTCTTGTGAGGACCAGCAAAATGTCCCCACTTTTACAGATCTGACATGTATTCCTATCATTATGAGGACTTTCAGTCCCCACCAGGGAGAACTACAAGGACACACACACACATTCTCACACTCAACTCAGCACTGAGGGATGTGCAGCTTCGTCACTTCTCACCGCCTCCACCAGAAGCCTGTATAAATCATTCAAGCTCAGGGCCACTTAATGCCCTCCCGCCTCCAGTGCCTCTACTCATCTTGACAACGAGAGGCAGAGGATTTAACATCTTTCACATCAAACCAAGCTAAGCTTTTCTAGTTAGCATAGCTAAAACTAGCCCCACTACGCAGACCAACAAGTCTGTCGGAAATGAGATCTCACGGGAACTCGAGGAGACTCCAGGAGGGCTTCATTCTTCTTCTCTTATTACTCCGCAGGCCTCATGCTTAGTAGTGTCGATATCAGTCATCATGAGTTCCACATTAGCAGGGGCGTGGAATGTTCTCATTGGGTCCTCCTAAGACAGGAAACCCCACTGCAGAACGTGGCTCTGAACCCCAGGATGGTTTGAACTTCTGCTCAAGCCTGACCTCCCAGACTGTGATTGAGTTTCTGTCCAAATATCTCAAACTGAAGCTCACAGTCGGCTCAACAACTTTGACGTTACATCACCCTGGCTGATCACTGAGCTATGGGAGCAGATGTCTGTGCAGTCGCTAAAGCTATTTTGGTCTTTGAAAGTCATTGTCGTGATTTATTGTATACTGTAGTCCTTTGGCGGTCAAGATCAAAGGGGTCGCGGCTGCTACTTTGTATAGTGAGCAGTTCAGAGAGCTTCCGTGTCAGATATGTA
>BRDA01007996.1:29307-43989 GCA_036984385.1 Crenuchus spilurus | reverse complement strand
AGAGAGAGAGAGAGAGAGAGAGACACAGAGAGAGAGAGAGACACAGAGAGAGAGACACAGAGAGAGAGAGAGAGAGAGAGAGAGACACAGAGAGAGAGAGACGTGGGGCGTTTTCCCTCCTTTAGGAATGTGATCCTAAGTCACTGTTGGCCTCCGTTAACCCCACCAACCCCTCAACCCCCCTCGAACCTCCGAACCCCCCACAACACACACACACACACACACACACACACTAATCTCAGCACGGCTCTCAACAGGTGTCCAAACAGCTCTTTGTCTGAGTTGGAGGAGGAGCATGAGGGGGGACACCCAAAGAAGGCGGCCATTTTCCTCAACCAGCTTGATTACCATACAGCTGAGGACTTCAGTCTCACACACACACACACACACACACACACACACACACACACACACACACACACACACACACACACACACACACACACACACACACACTAAGGCATCAGATTTCCTTCTGACTCTCTGAGAGTGAGAGACATAAACAGACAGAGAGAAGAAAGTCTGCCAAAACAGAGGCCCTGCTGAATCACAGTACTGTCTGTGTGTGTGTGTGTGTGTGTGAGAGAGAGAGAACACAGTTCACTGATGGCCTTCACACAGATAACTTCTCACACACACACAGATTTAACCCTTTCCTGGTCTGCTTAATCAATACTCAGGTCATGCCACGACTGAGGGGCATCGAGGAGAACATCTGGAACCAAACGTTCTTCTAACTTGCTCACAACATATCAGCTTCAAAACAACACATTCAGTAACACTTTGTACTGTTTTCACCTTTATTTTAGTGATCAAACCTTTTCACTACGCTGCTTCCTTAAGAAGTCAAATCCAGTACCAGATCTACTTCTGGACTTTTCTGGACTCGGTATTTGTGCACAAAGACAAACAGAGAGAGAGAGAGAGAGAAGCAATGAGACAGAAACGAGAAAGACAGAGAAAAACAGAGAGAGAGAGAAAGACACAGAGAGAGAGTGAGAGAGAGAGAGAAGCAATGAGACAGAAACGAGAAAGACAGAGAAAAACAGAGAGAGAGAGTGAGAGAGAGAGAGAAAACGAGAGAGAAAGAGAGACAGAGACAGAAATGAGAAAGAGAGACAAACAGAGAGAAAGAGAAAGACAGAGAGAGTGAGAGAGAGAGAAAACGAGAGAGAAAGAGAGAGAGACAGAGACAGAAGCAACGAGACAGAAATGAGAAAGAGAGAGACAAACAGAGAGAAAGAGAAAGACAAAGAGAAAGAATGAGAGTGAGAGAGAGAAAGAGAGAGACAAACAAAGAGAAAGAGAGAGAAAGACAGAGAGAGAGAGAAAACGAGAGAGAGAGAAAGAGAAAGAAGAGAGAAAGAGTGAGAGTGAGAGAGAGAAAACGAGAGAGAGAGAGAGAGAGAGAGAGAGACAAAACGAGAGAGAGAGAAAGAGAAAGAAGAGAGAAAGAGTGAGAGGGAGAGAGAGAAAACGAGAGAGAAAGAGAGAGACACACAGAGAGAGTTTGTCTGTTTAATGTTTCTGCTGAAGAAGTTAACGGTGAGTGTAATTTGCAGACCATTCTGGACCCAATACGGCCCAAATAAGGCCCTTATTGTGAGTTATTGCAGTGATGATGTACTATCAGCCAAATCTGGCCCAGTTGCAGTGGTCATGCTGCAGGTTTGTCACGGCATTTGAACTCCTGACCCAAAATAAGACGTGAAAATTCCGCTTTGGGCCACAACTATCGCCAGCCAACTTGTGGCTTAATTTGGGCCAAACAGGCTGTAACTAAACAAAGCCATCACTGACCGTATACGGGTCATGCAGTCAATAGTCTGGCGGTTAGAAATCAGTGACCAGAAGGTCGCCGGTTCGTGACTGAAGTGCCCCTGAGCAAGGCACCTAACTCTCAACTGCTCCCCGGACGCCGTGGATGGGGCTGCCCACCGCTTCAGGCACATGTTCTCACAGCCTAGTGTGTGTGTTTCACTGTCCAATCCTGTTGTGTGAAATCACACTGCCAAAGCTGAATCTAATGTGGATCAGAACCGGGCCATCACTCGCTTGCTATCAGGGAAACTTTTCCCAGTTAAATGAACGACTCAAGAGGGAATCTCGTTGTGAGAGTATTAATCAATGTTGCTGTTCATCCTGAGACGAATGCAGAGATTTTACAAGGAGAGGTAAAAAAAAATGGCCTGGATGACTTCCTACCGCAGGGGGATTAATGGGAAAACACTTGCCTCTGTTGTTTCTTCCCCTACAGCTGTGCTGCAGTCTCTCTGCTGTCGGGGAAAACGGAGGAGAGCGAGCTTAAAGGTTGTGTTTGCGCACTCCAGCGAGCCCCTGACCGGCGCTCAGAGCAGCGGACTTTTCCAGGCCGGAGCTAAACTTCAGCCTGCTTTTCTCATCCGATCCCACAGAGCTGAGCGCGAGAAGACAGAAAGAAAGCGAGCGAGGCAGCCGCGGGCCAGGCATTACGCATATGGAAAGTATGCGGGTTTAAGTTAAACGGCCCTCTGTGGAAAATGGTTCCGTTTCAGCACATGGCCGAGGCTTCATTTTAAACAGGTGGCTCTGCCTTGTTTATTAGCCTATTTGGAGAAGTGTAATGAAAAAAGTGCATGCTTTTCCCCTCTGCCGCTCTTTTCCACTCCCCAGCTGACTCAAAGGACATATTTAGCTGATTTGCTTCAATTTTCTTTAAACAACTGCCGTTGATTGATGAAGGGAGGACTTTGAACTTGGCAGAAATAAAAAAAAGGACTTCAGAGAAATCTCTGAAACAATTAAGTTATTGTTTTCCAGAGTTAAAAAAAAAACAGAGAGTCCGTTACCATAGACGCTGTCCTGCTGGCGACCAATCCGGATGTGGAGAAGCTGGAGCCGATGGCTGTGATTGGCCCGTTGTGTGCCTGGCCCAGCAGGCTGTGGATGTCGCTGGGCAGAGATGCGGTGGAGCCCACGGCGTGGTTCCGCAGAACGTGGATCGCGTCGTCTAGTCTGTCCAGGCGATCCTCCATCCGAGACTGGAGCGAAAGGAAGGGAGAGAGCAGGTTAGAAGAGCAAAGTTAACAATAAAAGTGAAAAAAGGTGAAAAGATGCAGAGAAAACATGAATGTGAAAGACATGAAACGGAAGAATGTGAGATGTCTTGCCACGTTGACCCAATGAAAGCATGCATCCTGAAGCCTCCTGCAGGACAAACCGATTAAACTTTACCATGAGCTCTTCTAGCCAACAATACTGTGAAAGAAATACTTTTAACCACCTTAAAAATAAAGGTCCGGTGATTCTTCTTGGCTGGGATGTTATTATTAATAGTCTAATGAATCAATTTAAGGATGAACAATGTGCTCATCAGCTCATAAATGGATCTAAATTACTGTTATCAGACCCATACTGTAATTTGACACACTGTGTCCTACTATTAGCTTGTAATGTGTATCCACAATTGGCCGCTCTGTGACTCCCTGTAATGGCCAGAATGTAAAGTGATTTTTACATCATATTACATTATTTACATTAAAATAGTTTAAATGATAGGTTTGATATCAGTATTGGTCAAGATCAATTGTTAATTATTAGTTGTTGTACCTGAAAAGCCCTATTTTTTTTTAAAAAAGTTTTTTTCACTCTACATCTTTTAAGGAATTAAAATTTTTGAAAAAAGTTGTTTTTTTCTATATCCTATATAATTTTCTATCAAACCATCACATATTAAAGAACCACTGCAATGCTTAAGGAGACACTGACTTCACACACATTATCAAATTATATGGCTGATAAAAACAAAAACATGTTGAGCACTAATGTCAACTTCAGTTAAAAGTGTTGGCTGTAAACTTTACGCTACATTTTATAAACTAGTAAAAAAATAAAGATGTAATGTAAATTTGATATAAACATTTTATTTATGGGTGAGATGTCTGCAGAAGGACCTGCCAACACTTCCAAAAAGCAGACAAAAATACTTTGTTGTAAATAGTTGTGTACAACTTAATTTTATCTTCACTTTTATCCTCATATGTTAACATTTACAACCTATTTTAATCATTTACATGCTTTAAATGTACTGCGGAAAAAGACAAACCATGTTTAAAATGTTTAAAGTCCTCAAAAAATAGACTGAGACTCCTAAATGGCTGGAAAAACCAGCATAATGTTGCACCAATAAAGTATTTAAATGTAAATAAAATAAATGTTTAGTACTAAAATTTGGCAATCAATACTCTTAACTTTAAATGCTTTCAAAACTTTCTAATACAAATAATTTGCACCAATTTAAGTGTAATTGCTGGTAACTGAAGAATTGTGCATGGATTACATTTTTAAAAAGAAGAAAGTGCAGAAATGTGTCTGTATTCTATTATATGAACTTTTAGTGTTAAAAACAATGAGCAGTGTTTTTAATTTACAGCCACGGTGATGATTTGACATCGAGTATCATGATACTACACTTGATATCGATATCAATATCAAAATTCTGGAATCGTGACAACCCTGCTCCACTGTGGTCCTTAAAAGAACCTTTAAAGCAGTGGTTCCTCTATTAGACCTCCATCCTCCGAGACCGTTTCCCACTGAAGAACAACCTTCAGCACTTTTATCTTTAAGATCATCACAGATCACAACAGAAATGAACAGATTAGAAATAAAAATGAAGACAAAGAAAAGAACAGTGGAGCGAAGAGAGAGTGACGGGCGGAGACGAGAGGTAAAGAGCAGGAATACCTCACAGACATCCTTTAAGAAGGACATGGCATCCTGGAGATGCTCATGCAGCTGCTGATGCACGCGATTTTTCTAAAGTCAGACAGGAAGGGGAGAGCAGTGAGACACGGTTACACACACAAACACAGGCTGGAGGGGCAAGAAGAGATAAAAAGACATAAAGAGGCAGAGAAAAGGGTGCAAAGCAACAAAGCAAAACAAACCGGGTTTGAAAAGGGTCAAAAAGCTAAAACAGGCTAAACGTACTTCACTCAGCCAAGTTTTAATACTTAATTATTTATTTAATGAAGATAAGGCTGCGTTCAGCCGGTACTAGTGCATCTGCAGAAGTGAGAAGATGATTAGTGGGCATAATTTAATTCACAATTTCACATATTTTACATTAATTACATGTAAAGTTACGCATTTCAAGCCTTTTCTCGGCCTCGGCTGCCGATGGCAAGCAGCGTGATCGGGATTTGAAGATCATAGTGACGGATCTTAGTCCGGGTGTCCCCAGTTTTCCTTTTTAAGTAAATGATGAACACAAATGTGCGAGGAGATGCTCTAGTGCAGACACGTGTACACCTTGTTCATCAATCTGAAGAACAATGCAGAGTTATTTACCTTTTTGTAGCTTTTCTTTTTTTAATTTTATATAATTTTTGACAATTTTCTCCCTTTCCCAATGTGGTAGTCGCCAATTAACCCAACCCGTTAGTGGCTCTCCTCATCACTTTGCACTGTCCCTGACTTTAGGAGGGTGACAGGACAGGATTCCCAGTTTCGCATGGACCAATCAGTAGACGCCTGAGCCAGCGGACATTGCAATGTGAGAGTGATAGGGAGAGAGAGAGCGCCATCTACCTGGCCATAGAGAGCACTGCCAATTTTGCTCTCTTGGGCCCCGGCTGTTGATGACAAACAGCATGACCGGGATTCAAACACGATCCTCTGGTCATAGTGTCAGCGTCTTAGCCTGCTGAGCCACTCGGGACCTATTGTTAAATTTCTTCTGAAGTGTTTATGAAGCATCGTCTCTAAAGAGATTTAAATAGCACAGATCGGAGTTATAGTTGATTAGACACTGTATTGGCATTTAGGTTAATATGCTGGAATGGTGACAATCCTCTCTCACTGCCAACAGACAAAAAATGTGACCGCAGGTGGCACAGAGAGTGTGTGTAAATATTTATCCACACACTCCACGGTGTGAATGCATGATGTGGGAAACAGGAGTGTGTGTGTGTGTGTGTATAAAGTGATCCCTGTCAAGGCTCTTTTCCTCAGTCAGCCCTGGAATCCAGAAGCAATGCTCCAATGCAACAGCTGCCAGTACCCCACCCCCCTCTTCCATCCAGACCAACCCTTACCCCCACCATGCCAGCCCCCTAGACTCGCACCCCAGCCAATCCCCACCCAGCCTGCTTGGATCGGACAGATGGCAGGAGACACGCCCCAAGGGACGGGCTATTGTTCGTCCGCACGGCACCTCCCCACCCCGGTACCCGACATTTGTCAGGCAGGAATGTGTGTGTAACGCTAGCACTCAGTGGACAGCCATACACACACACTCACCACCCATTAAAAAGTGCTCTGTGTATATGTGTGTACAGCTTACCAGAGAGTGGAGAGAGGTTTCATAATTCGGGGAAGACGGGGTCTGTCCGGCTGCGCGAGGCCACTGGGTAGTACCTGTAGAAAGAAAGACAGAAAGAGGCTATAAATATATATTTACTCTACCAAAACAAACCCAAAAGGGCCTAAAATGACTAAGTCAGTGATGCACAACTACATCAGGATGAAGTGTTCATGAGTTTAGTCATTTTTATTCATATTCAATAACATATGGACATCTACAGAAATAGAAATGATTGTGGAGACATTTCGACATCTCATGATGCACTGAGAAGAATCATAACTGAACTGAATTGTCAGAGCTACACCCCGTCTCCAGGCTCCCCATCCAGCTCGATTCTAGCTTATTCTCTACGTGGGTTGTTTTCCTCTCGGGGTCCAGATGCATCATTTCCTATGACTGGGCTGCATCCTGCAACATGAGAGGATTTGGAGGCTGGCTCTAACGCCCACACCGACACTGGGGGACGTGTGCTTCTTCCGCTCATTAATGAAGTCACGGCCAAAAAAGCACAGAGAACAATGCAGGACGCTGATAAGGACTTCAGTTCGGACCCTGACGGCCTTCCCCTGACTCAAATAAAGAAACACAGCTACAAGGAGGTGGAAAGTTCAACAGGATGAGACGATGACTCTCGCGTTTCAACTCAAACACATGAAAGATGAAACGAGCACAAACATATAAAGTTCTCAAAACATCAGGATCTGCCCTCTAAAGACCACATCTACTACTAGCCTCCTGTTTTAGAAAAGTCCACTGAGGATGCTTGACCACACATACTGTCTATATCATCAATCACAACAAAATTACGTATTCGAGGAATGACTCTGCAAAAAATTGTAGATACGGTTAATCCGCCATGTTTGGAGTCCAGTTTTTGCTTCTTTAGTTTGGACCCACGTCCCAGTCTACACCGACTAGTCTGAGAGACCTTAACCCTCTGGAGTGGGCAGAGCCGACGGCAGGATATTAACGAAATTCCGCAAAAACATTAATATAACTGCAAGATTTTATCCTAGAAACAAAATTAAAAAATACCCCAAAAACCTTAAAAAGGAAACTTTTCAAAAATATACAGCTTGAAGTGAAATATATTTTAGATATTTGTGAGAAGAGCTTAAATAAGCAGAGACATGTTTTTCACAGCGAGTCAAACAGATGCGCCTTTTTTTTCCCGCCAAAATGATGAAGTCATTCATATGATAATGACATGGTAATTCCGGACATTCCAATGGTGGAATAGCGGCAGTGGAATGTGTAGAATTTTTGAAGACCGGCCATCAAACAGAAGAGCGCTCACCTGAGTGTTCACACGTATCTTATACATATTCAATTAAGGAACCACTGAATGAGTGAAAAACGGAGTGTCGCCTCACATTAGTTAAGCTTTACAAATAAAACCACATACAATGTGTAAAAACTGTAATGAGCAGTGTGTAGCCAACACCTCTGTTTATTCAGTTCTGAGCTCAAAAGTCTTGGCTAGAAATGTTTAGAGTGTTTTTTCACAATATATCAGCACATCTGAAAACAGGATTTTGGAAAGTCTAAGTTTAGAGCAGATTTAATCAAAATATAGATTTATGACACTCTTACTGTTTTGACACTGTTGTTGCTGAGTTTGTGCTGAACTAAAGCCTGTGTAACATTTTGTAAAAAAATAATTTAAGATGGGTGTTATTTTTTAAATCAGGGCATGTCAGACTACATCAGAGTGTCTGAAACCCCCCCCAAGATCTAGATACAGTTTAGCTTGGGCTGAAAAATGTTTACATTAAGTATTTTTACCGAACCATCTGGTCTAATTAGATGACTACTGAGTTATAGTGTTTGTTGCCAATGTTAGCGTTGCAGCACCAGGTCTAAAGAAGCTAAATTTGGTATCCAAACACATCTTGGCTGATCTGTGCGAATGTGATTCTAAACTGAGCCATTTCGTAAAGAAATAAAGGTTCCTCAGTGGCTCTTGGCTTTGATATCCAGGTCTAGGAAAAAGCACATTAAAAATGCATATGTTAATTAATTAATCAATTAAGGTATTAATATAAATTAATTTAGATTGTGTTAACGTTAAACCCATTATTCACATTCATGCATCTTTCAAAAGGAAAATGGCCTTTATTCTTGAGGGAACCAATCTATGGATCTATGGCAGCAGGTCTCAATCAGGTCAGAATTACTGGCCTGTACGTTTGGGACTCCTCTGCTTCTAACACACCTGATCCAAGAACTATTTAACGAGCGTTTCCTGAGTTAAAGTGGGTGTGCTGGAGCAGGGAGAACATTACAACTTGCAGGGTGTGCTCCAGAAACCGGACTGAGAGCTAGTGTTTGATGGCATCACTTCAAAAGACCTGTGACTTCACTGAACGAATGCATATTAAAATGTGTTTGAAAATGTGCTTAAATAAATACGTTTAAACTCATTTGTAAAATGTCTATGTAAGAACCAGGCGCTACGCATCGTGACACGGGGGTTACGATTTAAAATGACCATCTACAACATAGTGGCACCACTGTTATTATGTTGCGAGTTCAGCAATTCTAGAACATCCCAAATTGGTTTCTGAGATACCTCCACCATGCTTCACGGTTCCCTATTATCATGTCCTTTAAACATGATGACTGTTTTACACTCTGCTACAACTGACTGGTGTGCTCGCTTATTTATACCTGCAGTAAACCTGTCACATGACATCTGGGACATCCCAGGCCGACAAGACAATATGTCATGTTTTTTTTTTAATCTACTTTTAGGAAAGATGTCAGCAGTGCTTCTACTAGTTGGGAGTCTAATGGCCGAAGATGGATTACTACACTGCCATCTAGTGGTCAGGGGTTTAAAAACAGGACAAAATGTAACTGCCTGGCACCAAACTTAACCTTTAAATTATGAATTAAAATGTGTATTTGATTTGAATACAGTGGTAACCCTACTTACGAGCATCCCTACTAACGAGTATTCCAGGTAACGAGTCGAGATCTCGGAATATTTTTGTTCCAGGTAACAAATAAAATTCCAAGTAACGAGTAGCCTAAATTAGTTCAAGTATGCCAACCGCTAGGGGCGCTGCGGTCATAGCATCTCCTAGATGCTAGCGTAGAAGAAGAGGTCAGTCATTACCTTTGACCGCTGTCCAGTGAAAGTGAAAGTGCTAGTGAAAGTGACACAAAGACAGTAAAAGGTAGTGAACAAGAAAGTTAGATACATTTTACTTTTACTTTTCATATGATAAGTGTAACCATGCCATACACGTACGCCCGTCCTCCTGTCCTCCTTAGCCACCAGCCTACACGAGCGCCGTCGTCATCTCGTTTATGTTTTATAAAACCCATATAAACACATTATTTAGCATATTAAAGTATACTGTATATTGGCCGGCTGACACGGATTAATCAGTTTTACATGTATTCTTATGGGGAAAATGCATCCAGCTAACAAGCAAACCAGCTAACAAGCAAACCAGCTAACGAGCTCGGCTCCTGCACGGATTAAACTTGTAAGTAGGGTTACCACTGTATTGTGATAAAGTGTGCTGACATTTTTACACACAAATGCTGAGAATTTATCTCAGTTTAAATATTTAGAAGCAAATTCAAGTGCATTTTTAAACTGAGGATCCTGATTGGTCCCCTTTAAACAGTGCACTGGTGTGCTTTTAAGCCTGTATACTACAAGTATGTGTGTGTGTGTGTGTGTGTGTGTGTGTGTGTGTGTGTTCAGTGCCACTGGAAAGCACTATAATGAGGATGTAAATTACTGGGGTCTGTTCTTGGTCTAAGTGTACTGATTCTGACTGGCCATAAATCAGCACCACTCTAAAGGAATTCACATCTGTTCATCACAAATCAAAAAAAAAAGAGAAGAGGGGGGTTTACGTTCTCTTTCTTTCTCTCACTCTCTCTCTCTGCACTTCCAAAGATGTCTTTTGCTTTCCAATTGGCAAACAAATGGCTACAGGAAGTCGTGCATTGCACACAAGGGCCGCGCGGGGTGTGTGTGTGTATCTAAAAGAAACAGGTCAAGTATTCCTAATGGATCCTGATCTAAACTAAATTCCCAGCTTATTTACATTAGAGCTGGACACGTCGATCAGCTCTACAGCACTGCGCACTCGTTCTCTGCTCACAGTGTAGCAGGGTGGGCAATATATAAAAAAAGACAAATAACCATTACTTGAAGGCATTTATACTGATACACAAGTACTTTACAAAATGTAGGTGTTTTGAGATTCATAAACTATGCAAAATAATGTCAAATCAAAACAGTAGTGGCACATTTAGAAATGAAATGCATTTACATTTAAAGCATTTATTCCATAAATGTCTTGTTTCTGTAAGTGAATATATGTGAATACAGTGGAATCTCTGTTCTCATTTGCCCTGGTTATTGTACAGCTTGGTTATAGTCTATTTTTCGGGGGAAACTGTATCCCAGTTATTGTTCATCTGACCGATTTTCGGCCCACATGACTCGCCGCAAATTTTCACAAAAACAAAACATCCACCCACGTGTTCATCATTCATTCTGGCTTTGTTTCTCGTTGTTTCTCTGGCTTTGTTTCTCGTTGTTTCTCTGACTTTGTTTCTCGTTGTTTCTCTGGCTTTGTTTCTCGTTGTTTCTCTGGCTTTGTTTCTCGTTGTTTCTCTGGCTTTGTTTCTCGTTTCTTTGGCTTTGTTTCTCGTTGTTTCTCTGACTGTTTCTCGCTGTTTCTCTGGCTTTGTTTCTCGTTTCTCTGGCTTTGTTTCTCGTTGTTTCTCTGGCTTTGTTTCTCTGGCTTTGTTTCTCGTGGTTTCTCTGGCTTTGTTTCTCGTTGTTTCTCTGGTTTTGTTTCTCATTGTTTCTCTGTCTTTGGCTTTGTTTCTCATTGTTTCTCAATTTTTGTTTCACATTGTTTCTCTGGCTTTGTTTATCGTTTCTTTGGCTTTGTTTCTCATTGTTTCTC
The DNA here is from genome assembly GCA_036984385.1 of Crenuchus spilurus. Lineage (NCBI taxonomy): Eukaryota > Metazoa > Chordata > Actinopteri > Characiformes > Crenuchidae > Crenuchus > Crenuchus spilurus. Next base: position 32,700 of record BRDA01007996.1, on the reverse strand, counting down.
TATCTTTGTTTCACATTGTTTCTCTGGCTTTGTTTCACATTGTTTCTCTGGCTTTGTTTCACATTGTTTCTCTGGCTTTGTTTCACATTGTTTCTCTGGCTTTGTTTCTTGTTTCCTGTTATTTTTCTGGCTTTGTTTCACAGGCTTTGTTTCTCATTTCTTTGACAGTGCTTCTCGTTTCTTGTTATTTCTCTGGCTTTGTTTCTCATTGTTATTCTGGCTTTGTTTCTCATTGTTTCTCATTTCTCTGGCTTTGTTTCTCCATTTCTCTGGTTTATTTCTCTTTGTTTCTCTGACTTTGTTACTCGTTTCTTGTTATTTCTCTGGCTTTGTTTCTCATCAGTTCTCTTGCTTTGTTTTATCTTTATTTCTCTCGGTTTGTTTCTCATTGTTTCTCGTTGATAACGCTCAAAACAAACTAAAACATATCACAATAAAGTGACAGCGTGCAGCACCACCGCCTAAAACTTTTTTGAAATACACTAGTACAGAATCAAGATACATGTGAATCATATTTTGGTGCTGTATTATTGCAAAGATAAACATTTAATCTGACGTGCAAGGACGTTTGTTTAAGCTAGAGGCTTAATTTCTCTGCTGGTCAGTAAAATATAATATGACCACGGGTATCCAAACTTTCGCAAACCAGCCGAATCTCAGTGCTTTTGCTGTAAATGTTACAGGACATGTTCTCTTGCCTCTCGTTTTTTTTTTTTTTTTAGCTTCTTCAGAGATCACGAACCTTCATCAGCAGCATCATCAGGAGCTCTTCTCCCTCATTACCCTCAGAGTGTAGAGTGTTTAGGTACAAACTTTCCAACAGTTTATTCTCCCAAAACTACACGCCGGCCCCATCTGAGGGGATTTTTTTGTTTCTTAAAACACAAAAGCCCAAAGAAGCAGACTTTCATTAACGTGGCTATTAAAAATTACTCTGGGGCAGGAAATGAGTGGGCTGAGTATGTGTATGTGGAGAGTACTGAGCTTTAATAAGTCTCTCTCTCTCTCTCCCCCGCCCCCCCTCCCACTATGACAAATGAGCATAAGTGTTCATGTTGCTCCCCACGTGGAGCGAACTCTAATTGGCCAGCAGCAGAGACGGCTAATACTGCAGTTAAAGAATTAATCCTGAGGAACAGATGGATGTATTTGTGCTTAATCATAACATCATGGCACATTACGCACCGCTGTCTAAGAATAGGCTCTCCACTGATCAAAAACGCCTTCAAAACTAAGTTAAAAAAGAGGGAACAACAAAGGGAAGGAAACTTTGACTACATGCTGTATGTGCAAAGCCATTTCAGGCAGACTCGAGTATCTACACATTATTCCAGCAATTAACTGAGAAATCATTATTTTTAAGGCCAAAAAGTGAGCAATAAGCCAAAACGTTATGTCTACTCAGATAAAGTGATCTTATAAGAGTGGTATACGAGAGGTTCTGGGACATATGAGCTGGTTAGAGAATACTCGGTTCTTGGATGCAGGAGAAACAGACTTTGAGTAGACGACTGGGTCAAAGCATCTCTGCAGCATCTCTGAAAGTCAGTGCTCTCAATTTGGGCATCTGTGGGACGTGCTGGACCAAAAAGTCTCCACTTAAAAGATCTTCAGCTAATGTTTTGGTGCCCGATACCACAGGGCACCTTCAGAGGTCCTGCAGATGTCCCAGCAGGTCAGCATTGTTTTGGATGCATGCAAGAGGACTAGCAGCATGACATATGACACATTGGTCATAATGTTTTGGCTCAACTGTAAATTCATTCAATGAAGCCGTAAGGTAAGGTAACATTTGAAGTTAAGGGCACTGGACAAGCAGAAAATGAGGTGTGTGTGTGTCAGTAACCCACTCTGAGGCACTAAAGGCTGGCGGAGGGGAGAGCAGTACTCTCCATATGGGCATCATCAGCTGAGTCATTTCTAGTCAAACCCAGCCTCTCTCTCTCAGTCAGTAATAAATGAGGGGTCTGCAGGCCAGGCTGTGGGGGGGAACAGCTGTGTGAAGAGCAGGACAACAGCTGAGGCTGAGGAGAGGGACAGACACCGAGACAGCTGTCGCCACCACTACATCACAACTGCCTGCTCCCTAAAACAACATACTGTGCTCCTGCTGCCCTGTTACTGCCTCGCTCCGGGTTTGGAATCATACTCAAAATCTCATACCACCCTCATGGAGTCTGTTTCTGACAGTTTGAGCAGAAACATGGATATTAGTGGTCTGCTGGAGGTCATTTTGCAGGGCTCTGGCTCTGCTCCTCCTGTTCCTCCTTGCACAAAGGAGGAGGTAGCGGTCCTGCTGCTGGGTTGTTGCCCTCCTACGGTCCCCTCCATGTCTCCTGGTGTACCGGCCTGTCTCCTGGTATCTGCTCCATGCTCTGGACACTGTGCTGACAGACACAGCAAACCTTCTTGCCACAGCTCGCATTGATGTGCCATCCTGGATGAGCTGCACTACCTGAGCAACTTCTGTGGGTTGTAGACATCGCCTCATGCTACCTCTATGGTGAGAGAACTGACAACATGCAAAAGTGACCAAAACATCAGCCAGAAAGGATGAGAACAGAGAAAAGGTCTGTGGTCACCACCTGCAGAACCACTCCTGAATAGAGGTTGTCTTGCTAATTGCCTCTCATTTCTACCTGTTGTCTGTTCCATTTGCACAACAGCAGGTAAAACTGATTCACAGTCAGTGTTGCTTCCTAACTGGACAGGTTGGTTTCACAGAAGTGTGGTTGACTTGGAGTTACATTGTGTTGTTTAAGTGTTCCCTTTATTTTTTTGAACAGTGTATATACACAAGTATCTGAAATACACACCTTAACTCGGGACCAAAAAAGGTTAAAAGCCGGATCGTTTTGCTTGTCCAGGCAACCCAGATTAGCCCTGACTGTTTTAGCTTTTCTATTAAACTCCTAAAAACATGAAAAATGTAAATAAACACACAGCCTATAACAGCAGCCCAACATCGTTTAGTACATCAGCGGTGCAGAAGTGTATCACGGCAACCCAGATCCCAGCTACAGAGGAGCCAGAGGCAGTATAGCGACAGCAGCGTCTGCCCTGTAGCATCCATCTCTCTCCAAAATGTCTTTGGCAGGTGCAATTCAGCTGAAAGCAGATCAAAAACAAGCTGATGTGCACTGATAAGCACAAAGAGAAACAATTACCCAAAGACTTTAGCCTCTCATTCCCCTGAAAATATCGGTAAACAAAACACCACTATGGTCACTATTCCTCTGTTTCTAGAGCTTAAGAACAGCAGTCATCCTCTTAATGACAACAAAGGCAAACAAGTCTATTACACGAGCCAACAGGGAGGAAACCAAGAGCAGACTGAGATACGTGATCCGGAATTCTCAGATCAATACAGCCTGGATATGCAATAAATCATAG